>CAUYON010144168.1:0-42914 GCA_963573935.1 Arctocebus calabarensis
TGGCTCTATGCTTGAAAACCAGTTTATTTATAACCTGTATAAGTGCTATATTCTGTTTGCAGTTAGGAAATGCAGAATTCAAAGTGATCTCCTAGCTTGTAAGCAAACTGAGATGCACTATCCCTTTTCTATAAAAAATGAGTTAATGTGTCAAGAAATAAATTCTAGTAAAGTGGAATTGAAAGATTACCCTTTCCTATATGTGTTTAATTATTTTGGTTGTTAATATGGTGATAACTGAAAGTCAAGGTAAATTTTAAGTATTAAGAATTCTGATTTATCAAGCTTGAATTATGCCACCATGTTTATGTAAAAAATGAAGGTGGCACCATGGCAAAACTTAAGGAAGTAGCTTCTCAGTTGTAACAATTTTGGTTTTTTATCTTTCCTGTGACTTCCTTCCCTCTTGTCTTGACCATAGCAAAAGGATACTGCATCTCTCCTTACTGTAGTGCTAAGGTTATTGAAGTTATAGAAAACACATCTCAGTCTCTGTTTCTTGGAAAGGTATCTATTAAGTCCTCCTAGCTTACTGACAAGACTAAGCAGTGAGAATAAAGATAAATGTGTTTCATGTTTTGCACACAAATGCAGAATTTGTATAACCACATGACTTCATAGTTGTGATCTCAAAAAAGAAGGAATTTCTCCTTTGTCTTTTTTTTCTTGCAGTTACTGTAAGAATACTTTAAATCTCTAAGCTTCTGAAGTGTTTAGAGGTAGAGATGATTTAGTAAAGATGTAGTAGTAATGTTTTATCCATTTAGCATGTGTTTATTTCTCCTTATGTATGCAAAGGTGACTTGTTCAGCTCAGTAATATTACAGCTAAAAATCATTAGCGAAGGAGAAGCAGTCTCATCCTAACAAAGACATCAGAAGTGTTTCTTATTATTTTATATTGAGTTGGATATTTGACTCTAACCCTTTTCTACATGCAAAATTTAAGTATCGTGAGTTCATCAGAATTGCATTATAGAGGAATTTAGTTTGTCATAGTGCTTTGTAAAGATTTGACATTCAACTGTAGAATTTGTATGTTGGTTAATTTCCTTATGAACCCCATGATGGAAAGACTTCAAGATGAATTTGAAAGAAATTAGATTATCAGGTTCTGTTAAATTGTTACATGTATCTTGCTTAAATTTCTGTTTATTAATTTATATCTACCCAATTACATAAAGCAAATTTGGAGGAAACAGCTGAAGTTGTGCAATATTTTCAGTGATAATTGCTTTTTTTATTCTTGTGTTTTCTACTTAATCGTGATGTCTATATCATCAAGTATTATAGTCAGACTTTCATTTTCTTTTCTTGATTGTTAAAATTGGTAAATGAGGCTCGGTGCCTTTGGCTCAACCAGCTAAGGCGCCAGCCATGTACACCTGAGCTGGCAAGTTCGAATCCAGCCTGGGCCTGCCAAACAATAATGATGGCTGCAACCAAAAAAGAATGGCCGGGCGTTGTGGCGGGCGCCTGTAGTCCCAGCTACTTGGGAGGCAGAGGCAGGAGACTCGCTTGAGCCCAGGAATTGGAGGTTGCCGTGAGCTGCAATGCCATGGCACTCTATCCAGGGTGACAGCTTGAGGCTCTGTCTCAAAAAAAACAAACAAAAAAAATTGGTAAATGAACTTTTTTCAAAATCATCTTACATGTTGCAGTTACTTTATTACAAGGCTTCTTTCATAGAAGTTTGGCAATAATATTGGCGGAACTAGCAGTGAACAGAATGCACCTATTTTAGGCACTTTGTATTCTTAGTTTTCTGTATACTACCTTAAGAACCATCAGTTTTGGCTTTTGTTAAGTTATAAATGTCCCTGAAGAGCTAAAGTTAGTTGATTGCAAAAGAAATATCTAATCCTTTAAAATAATCATGTATTAATTTAAATAATTTTTTAGAAATTTTGAATCTCTTGGCTCAGCGCCTGTGGCTCAACGGGCTAAGGTGCCAGCCACGTACACCTGAGCTGGCAGGTTCGAATCCAGCATGGGCCCGCCAAACAACAATGATGGCTGCAACCAAAAAATGGCCGGGCGTTGTGGCGGGCACCTGTGGTCCCAGCTGCTTGCGAGGCGGAGGGAAGAGACTCGCTTGAGCCCAGGAATTGGAAGTTGCTGCTGGATTCGAACCTGCCAGCTCAGGTCTACGTGGCTGGCGCCTTAGCCCGTTGAGCCACAGGCGCCGAGCCGAGTATGTATACTTTTGGGAAGTGTTTTTTTTTATAGCTTGGGATTTAGTATTATCTAATCTAGACTTTTGCTTTTTCTATTTGTCCTTTGGCTATTTCATTGCCCTTTAGTATGGATACAGAAAATAATGAGACCCCTTACCTGTTTCCTGATCCATAAAATTTTCTGTAGAGGCACCAGTGAAATTTTACATAGGGGATTTGAGGCTTACCTGCACATTGTAATTGTACAGATTTTTCTTGTTTGCTTTTTCACACTGAGCAATTGATACTGGCTCAGGATAATACTGTGTGAATCTGATTAATTTGATTGATTTTATTAACTATGATCATTTATTTTCTTCACATAAGTTGGTGGGTTTTTTTAGAGATGGGATCTTACTGTGTTCCCCAGGCTGAATTCCTGGCCTCAAGAGATTATCTTGCTTAGCCTCACAAACTGCTGAAATTTTAGGTGTGAGCCACTGTGCTTAGCCCACATAAGGTTTTTAAAGAAACTTGGGGAGATATTGCCTTTCTTTTTCTTATATTTCTGTTTCTTGAGAAAGGATTACTGTTAACTTGGTAGAAGACTTACTCATCTGTTAGTATCTTTTAATGCTTTCCTCAGAAAATTTGCCCTTTTTTAGAAGAGACATTATTATTAAGGTATTAGGCATCTGAAACATTATGTTAAAAGGAGATACAGCACCTATTTAATGCTTTGAACCCCTTTAATCACATTAGTGCTTATAGGTCCCAGTTATTTTGGCACTGAGAAAAAGAAGTTGAAGAAGGTAACTGAGGGCCTCCCCCAAATGTGGGCATGGTAGTGTATACTCTGAATTCTCTGGCTATGCAAAAACTTGAGTTTTCTTCTAGGAGGTCACCTATAATCATTAGGCTTAAAAGCAAGTTTTAAGTATTGCGTAAACTGGAAAACATAGATTCTGCTGTCAGAAAGAACCTTGGGATAAGCCACATACTATCAATTTCAGAATTAGAGCCGGTCCTTCAGCCACGAGCATACCTGAACTCTCAAACTGATTATAAATTAAGGGCTATAATTTTAGTGTTCAATGTGTGAGGAAGGATGTTTGTTTTTCACAAACCTTTTTGGTCCTCATGACCCTTACTTACACTCTTAATCACTGAAGTGTTATCTTTTTGTTCTTGGGACAGAGTCTTACTATATCGCCCTCAGTAGAATGCCGTGGTGTCATAACTCACAGCAACCCCAAACTCTTGGGCTTAAGCGATTCTCTTGCTTCAGCCTCCCAAGAAGCTGGGACTACAGGTGCCTCCCACAGCACCCAGCTATTTTTGGTTGTAGTTGTCATTGTTGTTCGGTAGGCCTAGGCTGGATTCGAACCCGCCAGCTCCAGTGTATGTGGCTGGTGCCCTAGCCTCTGCACTATAGGCACTGAGCCCTCAAGACCTTTTTTTTTTTATTGTAGGCTCCCACCACAACACTCAGCTATTTTTAGAGACAGAGTCTCTCTCTTGCTCAAGCTGGTCTCAAACCTGTGAGCTCAGGCAATCCACCTGCCTTGGCCTCCCAGAATGTTAGGATTATAGGCATGAGCCACTGCCCCCACCCATAAACTGGATTTCTGATTCCCTGTGAAGAGCAAAGAACAAGAAATGCCAACACACATTGAGTCTTAGAGCCTTATAAACATATGTAAGGCATTCAGTTTTCCCCTAAGTCTAGTAGCTGGTGGAGAGAAGTTGTTTTTTTTTTGTTTGTTTTGTTTTGTTTTTTTGAGACAGAGCCTCAAGCTGTCACCCTGGATAGAGTGCTGTGGCATCACAGCTACAGTAACCTCCAATTCCTGGGCTCAAGCGAGTCTCTTGCCTCCACCTCCCAAGTAGCTGGGACTATAGGCACCCACCACAACGCCCAGCCATTTTTTGGTTGCAGCCATCATTGCTTTTGGGGGGCCCAGGCTGGACTCAAACCTGCCAACTCAGGTGTACGAAGCTGGCACTTGAGCCACAGGTGCCGAGCCTTTTTATTTATTTTTTTGTTTGTTTTCTTTTTAGAGAGTCACTTTAACACCCTCAGTAGAGTGCCGTAGCGTCACAGCTAACAGCAACCTCCAACTCCTGGGCTTAGGCGATTCTCTTGCCTCAGCCTCCTGAGTAGCTGGGACTACAGGCACCCACCACAACCCCTGGCTATTTTTTGTTGCAGTTTGGCGGGGGCTGGGTTTGACCCTTGGTATGTGGGGCCAGCGCCCTACTCACTGAGCCACAGGTGCCACCCCCCAAAAATGAGAATTTTTATAAAGAGTTTGGAGGGTGACAAGGAGAAGGACAAAGGCAAAGCCCTCAGATGGGCAGCTTTCCTTTAGAGATAGATAATCCTTTCTCGAATCACCACTGCAGACTACACCCACTGTCCTCATCTTTACCCGGGAATGTGGCAAGTGACTACTACCTATATATCAGCTTTTGAAAGAAAGGACATAATTTGTGGATTTTATGGTGGTGTTTGTCTAGCATGCCATCTTCCCTGTTAGTGATAACCCCCACTGAGCATGTCAAAAGATGGACCAATTGTGGTACGTCTTTCCCATTCTAAGACGGTGGTTCTTGAATTTGTGCATTAGATTCATCTGCAGGTATTGTTAATACTCAGATTCCTGAGCCTCAACTCTGTTATTAGGTCTGGGTCAGGTCTGAGACTTTGTAGTTCTAACAAGTTCCCAGGTGATTCTACTGCTGCCAATCTGGGTATCACACTTTTAGACTACTAGGGGCTGTGCTGTGCTATTTATTTACATGATTTATTTTTATCCTTGGCAACCCCTTGTGAAGCAATGGGCATTAGGCTCCATTTTATGAGAGAAACTGATTCTCAAAGTGACGGATGAAGAAGTTCAAATAAGATGCATACTCTGGGCTATTTATCCACTACCTAATTAACAGAACTTCAAACCTGTCACTTAAAGTTGACTTTATATGGTGGAAGCAATCATAACCTTGCTTTATAAATGGATTTTTCTTTTCTTCTTTCTTTTTTTCTGAGACAGTCTCACTTTGTCACCCTCGGTAGAGTGCTGTGACGTCACAGCTTACAGCAACCTCCAACTCTTGGGCTTAGGCAATTTTCTTGCCTCAGCCTCCTGAGTCGCTGGGACTACAGGCACCCGCCACAATGCCCAGCTATTTTTTTGTTGCAGTTTGGCTTAGGGCTGGGTTCGAACTTGCCACCCTCGATATATGGGCCCAGCACCATACTCACTGAGCCACGGGCGCTGCCCTATAAGTGGATTTTTCAAGCATCTAAAGGAGGCTTTTTTATTTGTGGACTTAACCTTCTGATGAGAAATGAACTTTGCACTAGATATCAAAGCTGTGCTAACCCAAGTGAAAAGGCACTTCCCAACTTTGGAAAGATACATCTGGCATGGACATAAGTTCCCATTTCTTGCTTGGATTTTGGAATCCAGACACCTCATTTATTACTCAAATTAGTGTGATGAAGCGAAGGATACAAGGAAACAGTTGTTGCAAGATTGTTAGGCTTTAAATTTGAAACAAACGAGAAAGACTATCGTCAGCTCCCAATCATCTTCAAAAGAAATGAACTTGGGAGTAACTCCAGAGAAAAGTATTTGGATTTGATTACCTTGTTGAATGGTTCTAGCAGTAAGCTAGCAGTCAGCAGGCTGGGGCTTTCTGAAAACCACCTAATGCCATTCTAGTTTCTGGAATCTCCCACCTGGACCTCAGCCAAGTCTTGGGCTGACACTGGCCTTTTAGGGTCCTGGCTTTGATGTCGGGTCATGGCTTTTTGCTATGAATGATAACTGCCTAGGAAACACTCCCACTCTGACTCAAGAGATAAGTAATAAGGAAAACTGCCAACACTTGGGAGAGCTGATAGGGACCAGCACACGACTGGAAGGCAGCCTGCCAGCGGACGGCCAATAACTGAGAAGTAGACTTTCCGTTGCCAAGGGTTTGTTCAGATTATATTACACATTTGCCACTTGCTAACAACTGAGTTCATATATGTGGTACAAGATTTACACTTTGTCTAAGTGAGAATCATTTGCTCTCTAGTGTCCTGGCTACTGTGGAGCCCCTGTTTAAGGAAGCCTGTTATTTCCTGTTGAACTGCTTGGGGACACAAGGGGTTCAACAGAAAGGCAGGGGAAGTATACCTGTGCCTCATTTTGAAGATGGCGACCCAGAAACAGAAGCTGTGGAAAGCAGGAAAGAGCTTTAATCTTTTTCAAACCGCTGATTTTTAGAGGATATTGACTTTCTCAAGGTCACTCTGAAAATCAATAGCAAAATCAAGGACTAGAATTCAGGTCTCTATATTTCCAGGCCCAAACTGTCCACCTGATCAGCTGCTGCGTCACGGCAGATGTGCTGTGTGCTGTTAAGCAGTGACCAGAAATGACTCAAGAAGATACCAAGAAACTCATGATGTAATTTTAACTTTCAAAGGCCCCTGCATGCGCTATCTTGGAGTTAGAACAGAGCCCATGCACTCAATGTTCTCACTCCATCACATACATGTTTTTGGTGGATTATTCTGAAGTTGCAGGTGGGATGCAGGAGGCAAATCCATTGATTGATCTTACCAGTCAGTTTGCAACCAGGGCAGCAGAGTAACACAGGCTAATTAATGAATCCCAGCCAGAATTATATAAAAGCAGACATTGATAAATCAGGGCAGCACCTGGGGCTCAAAGGGGTAAGGTGCTGGCCCCATATGCTGGAGATAGCAGGTTCAAACCCAGCCCCGGCCAAAAAATCACCCTGACACTTTAAAAGCAAAAGCACCTGAAGTAAATGTTGAGATGAAGTTTTTTGTAAACCAGCATCCGGAGTCCAGTGCTGCTTTGATACAGAAGCAGGCAGCATTCTAGTATATGGGGAAGTCACAGACGCCGACCCTCCTTCCACAGCCTGTCTGTTACCACCCCCTCACCCTGTCCTGCCCGGCATAAAAGGCTCATTCTCGAGGTAGGTTTTTTAGTTTGGGGGGGGGGCGGGCGGTTAGACAGTCTCATTCTATGGCCCTCAGTAGAGTGCCGTGGTGTCACACAGCTCACAGCAACCTCCAGCTCTTGGGCTTAGGCGATTCTCTTGCCTCAGCCTCCCTAGTAGCTGGGACTACAGGCGCCTGCCACAACGCCCGGCTCTTGCAGTTGAGCCGGCTCTGGGTTTGAACCCGCCACCCTCCGTATATGGGGCCAGCGCCCTACTCGCTGAGCCACAGGCGCCGCCCAGGTTTTTTTGTTTTCTCGTTTAGCTCTGTCATAGCATTTCTACTCTGACATTACTCAGTAGAAAAGATCTTGACGAGGTTTTGCTTTTTTTCCTTATGAGAATATTTTGCCTAAAACCCATGACTTCATTTACCGTCACTCATAGGAGGCTGCTTAACTGTATTTTAATATGTTAACCCAGCCCCTTGCAGATGCTCATAGGTGTTTGCTAAATACAACAATACTGGAAGACTGGGAAAGGTGACTGTGGTTTTTCTCTTACAGACATTGCATTCATGCATTTTTTCACAGGTGAATATTTTTAACTGTGATTCTGATTTTCCTTCCAGGCAGATGGTTAAGTTGAAGGGTGCTGAAATTAGTATGTGAATGGTAAAACTTGATTTTGATCACTGAACTTGAGTTCTCACTTTTAACAGTCCCACAGGATGCACCTTCAGATGCTTTGGGGGACCAGAAAGGTGATGTGTTTAGACTCCTTAGCTGTAGCTGATTGTTTGGGGAATGAGGCTAAATCGTGTTTTTTTTTTTTTTTTTTTAATTAGAGGCCAGAAACCAGATTCATTTGTGAAATCTCATTTGCAAATGTTGGTAACTTAACACAAAATGGTTATTTTTGTGGCAGGAGCTAGCTCTGTCACCCAGTGGTGCTGTCACAGCTCACTGCAACCTGAAACTGCTACCCTCAAACGATCCTTCCACTCGGCCTCCCAACGTACTGGGATTACAGGAGTGACCACTGCAACCGCTTCAAAAATGTTCAAAATATTGTGCTAAATGAAACATATATGGGCTGTGTAGCCTCTGATCAAGACTTTCTGCCGTGCCCAAGAATTCAAGCGACACACTTTTTATTGAAATAAATGATCTCTTTTAAGTGTATAAATTTTATAATTTAAATACTGTAGAACCTCTGTAAATTGATCATCCAAAGGACTGTAACAAACTCAACACACGGAGGTGGTCAACATAAGGAACTAGACCTATTATAGAGATACATACATGTCCAGTCTATGAAAATTAGGTCAACTGAAGGAAGTGGTCAATGTAAGGAGGTCAACTATGGAAGGCCTACTGAATCTCTTTGCCCTTAACTGAAAAAAATCTAACATATGCAATAGGTCAGGAATAACAATTCTATTTCTAAGAAAAATGCTGTCAGTGAATGAATGTAGCTTGGAACAAAGCATGGGAGATGTCTATATGTCATAAATTATTCCCAGTGGTTTCAATTTGGCTTACAGCAAGGATACAGACTGAGAACCTTCCCTTTTCCCTCCAAAGTGCCTGGCTTTGGCACAGAAAGGGCCACATAGCTTCTCCGCCAGGTCTTGGCATCTACTTTCCCTACTGGTAGAGATTGATTTTTGTACAGAAAGGGTCAAATTTTATCTCAGTACAAAGACGTGCGTGATTTTTAAATTGGGAAGTTACAGAGGGTGTGAAATGAAGTGTCAGAAGTAAGGTGGTGATAGGTGTCCATGAGCATCCTCTGTGCCCAACCCTCAGAAGCATCAAAGCCCGAAATAGACTCTCCTGGGTGTTCCAGGTCCTCTGAAAGGAAGGTCCCGCCAGTCACAGAAGCTGGGAACTTGATGAAGTTTGGAAAGCAATTTGCCCTTTGGCTTCTTTAGAAGAGATTTACCTCCAGAACATTATGAGTGAAAACAATTTACAGGTGGTTGGTTGGTGTTGGTTTCTTTTTTTTTTTAAAGCCAACTATGACCCCATCAATGTATTTCTAAGGAAAATGTAAACTGTTCATACATTCTTTTAAACATCACAGTGAAAAACAAGTACCCGTATGTGTGATAGAGCAAGCAGAGGGCGCCACCTGCTCTGCCCTTGACAAAGGCCCTTGGCCACACAGGTGAAAATGCCAGCTTGGCTTCTGCATGGGTACCCATGTTGTACCATCCCACAGGAGCACCAGTGGACCCCAAAGGCAGGGGAGGGGGAGGAGATCTTTTGAAATGTTTCCAGGAGCTCTATCCAGTTGTCTGTCTGTCTTCCAGCCTGGGCTGCTGCACAAAGCTACAAGGACACTGATGAAACCATAGATCTGTGGCCATTCTCTAGGGAAGATCTGGCTTGGACTGTGGCTGCCTGGATTCGAAAATGTGTCCTTGATTCCATGGAATAATTCTTGTAGTTGTGCCTGGAAGTGAGCAGAGAATCAGAGATGTGAGGCTCCTTGCTTCCAGAAGTCCTTAGAGTTTTGAGCTGTGTGAGTCCCACCCCCTGCTGTGTCCAAAGTTAAAGAATTGAGTGGCCTGACATCCTGGCATGGTGCCTTATGTTTGTAGTCTGAGTACTTTTGGAGGATCACTTGAAACCAACAATTCAAGACCAGACTGGGCAATATAGGAAGACCTCATCTCTTAAAAAAAACAATTAGCTGGGCGTGGTGGCAGGCAGCTATAGTCTCAGCTAATTGGGAATCTGAAGCAGAAGGATGGCTTAAACCCAGAAGTTTGGGGGTGCTGTGAGCTATGATGACATCACTGTACTCAAATGTGGCCAACAGAACAAGACTCTGTCTCAAAAAGAATAAAAAAAAAGTTGAGCCCTGTGCAACAGAAGGACTAGCCTTATCCGGAAGGACTTGTAGCCTCTCACCCCTCATCCCTACCATCATGCCCTCTGAAACCACTCTTGGTCCTGTTGGGTACCTAAGCCTGAGGTGGGTGGTTAGAAAGGCAAGAAGACATGGGTCCTCACACCAGCAGGTCAGCTCATTTGTGATGAGCTGGACAACTCACTTCCTGCTTCTGGGATTCCAAGTACCCATTTGTAAATTGAAGAGAAAGCCTTCCTATGCCAGGTGAGAGCCAAGTTCTCAAGGACAGGGGTCCACTCTCTGGACTGCCATCCTGCCCTTGCCAGCAAACCTCACTCTGCTGCCTTGGGCTCTTGCCCCCGCCAGCTCCTGAGCTGAACTCACAGGGAGCAAAGGACAGATCGAAGCTACCCAAGCCTTACTTGGCAGATTCCAGGAGTTTGATGGCCTCTTCATTTCTGCCTTGCTCCATATACAGCAGGGCCAGCTCCAGCAGGGCATTTGGGATCAAGTAGTGGTCGTATTTAATCTTCTTTTCACTGCAGAACAGAGGAGGGCATGGCTCACAGGGCTTTGCCCTCCGGACATCCTTCGGGTTCCTCCTGAGCCTTCCTCAAACCTCATATGAGGATTTCCTGATCTGAATTCCAATTTGGAAGGTTCCTACTACCTCACACTAGAAAGAATGGGGTCAGGTGGCACCTGTGGCACCTGTGAGTAGGGTGCCAGCCCATATACCAACGGTGGTGGGTTCGAAACCAGCCCAGCCAAACTGCAACAAAAAATAGCCAGGCATTGTGGCAGGCGCCTGTAGTCCCAGCTACTCAGGAGGCTGAGGCAAGAGAATCGCCTGAGCCCAAGAGCTGGAGGTTGCTGTGAGCTGTGATGCCACGGTGCTCTACCGGGGTGACAAAGTGAGATTCTGTCTCTAAACAACAACAAAAAAAATGGAAAGAAGGGGATCCATAGCAGAATCCTCCTGTCTTGTATCCTGTCAGTATTCCCTGACAGCCCCTGGCTTTTGGCTCCTGTCAAGTCCTTAGCCCACCCTCACCTAAGCCCCAATCCCTTTTTCCCCAGGTTGAATTATTATTATTTTTTTTTAGGCTGTCTATGCTCTGAATAAAGAATTACTTGTTAAACTGGAAAATCTTTCTCTGATCTGGCCCCTTCTGAACTGCCCTCCATGCTTCCCCATCTTGCCCCTCTAAAGCCCACATCTAGTCAGGAGCAGAGGCTCATGTCTGTAATTCCAGCACTTTGGGAGGCCAAGGTGGGAAGATTATTTGAGCTCAGAAGTTCAAGACTATCCTGGGCAAAACAGCAAGATAGCAAGACCCCAACTCTACAAAAAAATTTAAAAAATTAAAAAATTAGCTAGACGTGGTGATATGTGCCTGTGGTCCCAGCTACTCAGGAGGCTGAGCCAGGAAGATTACTGGAGCCCAGGAACGTGAGGTTATAGTGAGCTATGATCAAACTACTGCACTTCGGCCTGGGCAACAGAGCAAGACCCTGTCTCAAAAACAACAACAAAACAAAACAAAAAACAACTCCAGTCTGTCCTGCCTGGTTTCCTTCCTGGTTCTCTCCTGCCTGCAGAATAAAGTTTAGCTTTGTGGACAAAATATCCAGGTAGGTGCTTCTCAATCTAGCCTTATTTCATCTTCAACCCAGGCAGGGAAAGGCTTAGCCACCATCACTCCAGCCTCCAGTCCTTATGTCCAGGCATTGGCACATGCTGTACCGACTCCACTTTCTCCCCTGCTTTCTCTGCCTGATAAACTTCCCGATATAACGTTGGCTCTGGAAAGCCCTTCCTGGTTCCTCCCATCATGTGTAGGTCCCTCCTCAGGGCACCTCCTGTCCTCTCAGCTTTCCTGATTACCTATAGGGAGCCCCTAGAGCATATGCACTTCCAAGGGCAAGGGCAGACGTACAAACACCAGGGGACCGCTGTTCACCGAAACAACATGGGTGGGCTCTGAGGGGCTGGGTCCGAGTTATCTGTGCCCCTTGCACTCAGCACAGGTCCTGGCATAGAGTAGACCCTGGTACATGCGTGGTAAATGGGAGCTGCTGTGGGTCAGCCACTGGGCGGGAGGACGGAGAAGCCCTGGATTCCACCCAGAAGACCCAGGCCCAGTGGGAGCAGCTGCGGAGGGACTTACATGGCAGGGATGATCCTGAAATTCTGCTCTGCTGCCTGGACACGGCCCAGGTATTTCAGACACAGGCCTTTCAACAATTTCACCAAGCACTTGTCATCCACTGAGTACTCATTCTCTGAAAATAGGGATGTGAAGGAAGAAGACAGGCTTGCTCATTTCTGCAGCAGTTATGCATGGAGCCGCTATCCTGTGATGGGCCCCGGGGATAAGGTCAATCAAACACGGTCCCTGTTCTCTGGGGTCTCACATCTGAGAAAGAAAAGCAAATACTGAGGCTGACTGAAGGAAGTCCAGGGGCTGCAGAAGCCCAAAGAAGGCTCTGACCCTACCTGGGGGACAAGAGCCAGCTGCTTGGAGGAACTGACAATGAAGCTCAGTCTAGAAGGACAAAGGACAGTGATGAAGGTAGAGAAGGAAGGAAAGACATTTTGGCAAAGGGAACATTCAATAATAAAGAGCTGATGTAGTTTGGCAGGTGCAAGGGCCTGAGGGTAGTCACCTGGGCCTTTTTCCAGCGTCTCTTCAACCTTGGTGATAATCTCAAGTATCCCCTCCGTGAGTTCCGGCTGCTTCCCAATCACAGCATAACCATTCCAGATGTACATCATTTCCTGAGGACAGGGGGGCAAGTCAGTCCTAGGTTATTTCCCAATAGGGCCTCTGCTTTCCTATCTATAAAATGGGGCAGCTTAGATCAGAGGGTCTCGAAAAGCCCTTCTGGCTCTAATCTTCCACAACAAGTCTCAGCCCAGCCTGTGAAGCCGTGCACTTGAGAAGATTATGGAGGGAGCCTCACCACTTATTACTGAGATCTTGCCTAACCCCAGTGAGGCTTTCACAGGGATCAGTGCCCTCACTGTTCTGTTCACAGCTGCTAATACTTTCCCAGCTACTTTTTTGCTCATTGCTTTCCTGGGTACTATTATGCCTTTTTTCCCAGTCTGTGTCCAAACTCTTTCCATCCTTTGAGGACCAGGCCATGCCAGGAAGTTCTCCTTGCTCCAGTTAGCAAGGCCTCCTACTACATGGGTCACTACAAAAGTTTTGAGACAGACTGTGTTATGGTTCATTATTTCACTTCCAAGAAACACAGTCAATAGTGACCTTTCTGTTTCACTCGTGCTTGGCTTTTCAGTGTTGCAGGGAGGGCTCCATTTGTTTCTGTCCATGAGGATTTTACATTTCTTGCTTTTTGTGTACCTCAGAACTTTCGAATGACCCACATATATGGGAGGAACCATAACTTAAGCACTTCGGGACAACAGAATTTAAGACTCTGTCACCTTCTCTCTCCTAGCCCCACAAAACAATGGGCTAAAAAATGACAACTCAGATTCCATTTTTTTTAGACTTGAGTTCATCCAGAAAACCATAAAATATGCTGATTCCTTTTTGTTTGAACTGCCAGGAAGCTCAGAATATTTAATTAAATTTTCATTCATAGTAATCTTGTTAGCTTAAATCAGCATTTCCTAAACTATCAAACCTTGTAACAGATATGAAAGTGCTTTGCATAAAGTTCTAGAAGTACATTATCATTGTGGTTCTTGTTATTACATTTGAGGAAGAAAATTTAAGTTTAGTATTTCTCAAATTGTTCTGTGGTCCTGAGTTAGCAAATTTTAAAAAGTTTCATTTTAAAAAAAGGACGGGGCGGGGTTCTGTGGCCAAACAAGTTAGGGAAAAATCTTATCTTTGAGCTTCTTGGAGATTCACCATGCAGATTAGAATATAACAGTTCCAAAAAGTCTACAATGTATAAATTCTGTTTAGGCCAGTCTTTCCCAAATGAACTAATCACAAAAATCACTTTCTGCATAAATGGTATTTTGCATATTACAGTTGGGAAGTTTTTCCCTTAATTTTCAGTGGTTACTTCTCCTGCCATTTTTACAATATCCTCTTCTCCCATTTGGTAGTAACAGCTTTACTGTATATTTTAAATTTTTTTGCAGTTTTTGGCCCAGGGCTGGGTTTGAACCCACCACCTCCGGCATATGGGGCTGGCGCCCCACCCCTTTGAGCCACAGATGCCTCCCTTTACTATATATTTTAAACTATAAAATATTTTAGAAATTCTAAAATTTATTTAGAAATATTCCAGATATAAGCTCTAAGTACAATTCTGTATAAACATTGAACTTTTTCTTTTTCTTTTTTTATTTCATTGAGACAGGCACCCTAGGTAGAGTGACGTGGCATCATAGCTCACAGCAACCTCAGACTCTTAGGCTCAAGAGATCCCCTTGCCTCAGCTTCCAGAGTAGCTGGGACTACAGGTACCCACCACAATGCCCAGCTAGTTTTTTTATTTTTAGTAGACACGGGGTCTCGCTCTTGCTCAGGCTGGTCTGGAACTCTTGAACGCAAGCAATCCACTCACTCAGCCTCCCAAAGTGCTAAGACTCCAGGCATGTGCCACCACGCCTAACATTGAACTTTTCAACTTACGAAGGAAAAGTATATATAGTAGAACTTCTGTAAATTGACCATCCAAGGGATAGTAACAAACTGGTTAATGTATGAAGGTGGTCAGTGTAAGGAACTAGGCCTAGTATACTGATAGGCTGATACTAGACATGTGGTACATGTCTAGTCTGCGAAAATTAGGTCAACTAAAGGAGGCAGTCAGTGTAAGGAGGTGGTTCTAGTATATTATTTTTTTTTTTTGTAAAAAAAAATAGTCTTACTTTATCGCCCTCGGTAGAGTGCCGTGGTGTCACATAGTTCACAGCAACCTCCAACTCCTGGGCTTAGGTGATTCTCTTGCCTCAGCCTCCTGAGTAGCTGGGACTACAGGCGCCCACCACAACACCCGGCTATTTTTTTGTTGCAGTTCAGCCGAGGCTGGGTTTGAACCTGCCACCCTCAGTATATGGGGCCAGCGCCCAACCCACTGAGCCACAGGCGCCTCCCTCTAGAATATTATTATATCCATTTTACATTAAGGGAAGAGAGAACCAATAGTGAATAGGAGATCCAGGACCAGAAAAGGTCTCTGAAGCAGACCTTCTACTTTTTTGTTGTTTTACTATTTGAATAACAAGGACTCTTGAAAAACTAGAACCTTATTTGATGCCTGCTCAAATCCCACATGAAAGCCAGACTGCTGAGTTCAAATTCTAACTCTCCAATTCACATGCTGTGTGAAGTGGACGATTTTTTCTTTTTTTTTTTTTTGCAGTTTTTGGCCGGGGCTAGGTTTGAACCCACCACCTCCAGCATATGGGGCCAGCGCCCTACTCCTCTGAGCCACAGGCGCTACCAATTTTTTCTTTTTTTTTTGTAGAGACAGAGTCTCACTTTATCGCCCTCTGCAGAGTACGGTGGTATCACACAGCTCACAGCAACCTCCAACTCCTGGGCTTAGGCGATTTCTCTTGCCTCAGCCTCCCAAGTAGCTGGGACTGCAGGCACCCGCCATAACACCTGGCTATTTTATTGTTGCAGTTTGACCAGGGCCTAGTTCGAACCTGCCACCGTCCATATATGGGGCCAGTGCCCTACTCACTGAGCCACAGGCACCACACCCAGCTATTTTTTTGGTTGTAGTTGTCATTGTTTGGCAGGCCCAGGCTGGGTTCGAACCCACCAGCTCCTGTGTATGTGGCTGACACCCTAGCCACTGAGCTATAGGCACCCAGCTGACAATTTATTTTTTGAGAAACAGTGTCACTTTGTTGCCCTCAGTAGAGTGCAGTGACATCTTACTTAACTCAGCAAATTCAAACTCTTGGGCTCACGCGATTCTCTTGCCTCAGCCTCCCAAATAGCTGTGACTAAAGGCACCTGCTATACGCCCGGCTATTTTTACAGACAAGGTCTTGCTCTGTCTCAGGCTGGTCTTAAACGTGTGAGCTCAGGCAATCCACCTGCCTCAGCCTCCCAAGTACTGCGATTACAGGCGTGAGCCCAACCCTGGACAATTTTTTTTTAATGTTTCCACTTATCTATTAGGCCTTATTAGCCTGATCTACAAAATGGAGATACCAGCAGCAGCACCTACTCAGAGGGTTGACATTAAGTTCAAATGAGGCAATGGGTATAGGGAGCCTTAAAGAGAGCAAGCGCCTGATAACAATGGCTATTACTATTATTCAGAGTGGAATATAACATGAACAGGTTGGTCATGTGAAGGGGACAGTGCAAATAGCGGTTATAATCACTGTGACAGGCTGGAAACACAGCCAGTCAAGGGCTGCCTGGGAATAGTGACATGGGGCTGTCCAAGAGAGTGACTCTTTCTGCCCCCTGGTATCTATGGCTGGACACCTGTCTCCTCTCCCCCCGTCCCCCAACTCAGTGGACCACTTCACTTTCTTTTGGTTTTTTAAGAGACAGTCTCACTCTGTGGTCCATGCTGCTAGAATACAGTGGTACCATAGCCCACTGCAGCCTTGACCTCTTAGGCTCAAGTGACCTCTTGCCTCAACCTCCCAAGTAACTGGGACTACAGGTGACTACTTCTGGCTAATTTTTAACATTCTTTTTTTTAAGAGAAAGGGTCTTGCTATGTTGCCCAGGGTGGTCTCAAACCCCTGGCATCAAGCAATCCTCCTACCTTGGCTTTCCAAAGCACTGGGATTATAGATGTGAGCCACAAGGGCCCTGGAACATCACTTTCTTTCTTTCTTTTTTTTTTTTTGAGACAGAGTCTCACTATGTTGCCCTCAGTAGAGTGCTGTGACATCACAGCTCACACCAACCTCAAACTCTTGCTTAAGCAAATCTCTTGCCTCAGACTCCCAAATACCTGGGACTACAAGCGCCCGCCACAATGCCCAGCTATCTTTTTTATTGCAGTTGTCATTATTGTTCAGCTGGCCAGGGCTGGGTTTGAACCCGCCAGCCTGGGTATATGTGGCTGGTTCTGTAACCACTGTGGAACATCACTTTCTAAGGGGCAGGGCTATGTCGCACTCATCTGTGTTCGTCCTTGCCAGGTCCCAGGTGAATTGGAAAATCCTCCCTAGGCCAGAGACATGCAGGTCTTTCTCCTCATCTACTGGCAAATGCTCTCAGCCAATCCCCACAATCCTAAACCAGGGGGAGGGGCCAATCCAGACCTTCCTACCCACCAGAGCAGGGATTGGCAATGAGATAGGGTTGGGGGAGAGGTAGCGTCTGGACTTTCGGATGGCAAACTTCTCTGTGGGCAGAGATTTCCCAGCAATCTTGAGCTTCAGGCCTGGCACAGCTCTGCAAAAGAGATGGAGAGGTTGAGGAGAGGATGTGATGAAACAAGAGAGGCGGGACTAACAGTCCCCATCCTACCCAGCCTCTGCATAGCCCTTCTCTCGGTCTGTTGCCCCATCTATATATATGATGAGAATGAGCCTTGCAGGTCTGAAACAGCCTGTAGTTATAGTCTTATTTCAAGGCTGTGCCCAAGGCCTGGCAGCTTTTGTGTCTGGGCAAGGGACTCTTCCACACCAGCTGGCAGAGATAGGAATGCATCTAAATGTCCCTAAGCCTGCTGTCTCCTAGTTAGCTCTCTTCCACTCCCACACCCTATTTCTGGGGAGAGCCCTCTGGAAGTCTAATCCCATTTTCACAGGGGAGACTAACACCCAGAGAAAGGGTGGGACCTACGTAAGTCCAAAGCCAAACCCTTAATTAACTCTTGCCTCCTGAGCTGTGGCCTTCTCGGCTATTTTCCAAGGGCAGAGGAAAATGTATAGTGTTCAGCTAGGCAAGCCTCCACATCCAGGATCTCACCCACCCAGCTCCATCCCTTTCTCCTCTGATTTATGCCACAGTCACCAGGTGTGGCTGTAACCTCAGGCCTGAGCCATTTAGGCTCAGGAAATAGCTAGATATAGGTGTGAGGTCTGAGTCCCCACAAATTCCTCCTGCTTATTCACTGTGGAACCTCTCTGGGTCTCAGTTCCTCATCTCTAAGATGGAGATGACACCCATCCTCATAAGGCTTTGGAAGAGTCATACCAGATGGGGACATCCACTGCAGTAGCAGGCACTCTGTAAGTGATAAGTGCCCTATTATTGTGACAGCAGGAGCCTAGGAAGCTCGTATTACACCCACTACCAGGTCTGCAAATTGGGGCCACCCTCACCTTGACTACAGGAAGGCTCTAGGCTCCATCCTCAGCCTGCCAAGGCTGAGCTCTGCTCTAATGACCTTTTGCAGGAGGTAAACACAGAGCACAGATAAGAATGAAAACAGTCACCACTGGGTGAGCAGCTTACTAAGTTCCAGGTCCTATGCCCAGCTCTTTAAATATTATATATTATCTAGTTGATTCACAAAACAACCCTGCAAGGTGGAGGTTGTTATTTCTATTTTACATGTGCTGAAATTGTCCCAGGTGACATGACAAAGAAATGGCAGAGGCTGGGTTTAATCCTGTTTGTTTGGTTCTAACTCTGGGGCTCTCTACTGTGCTTCTCTGAGCGTATGGGGTTAACGCAGCAAAAGGAAGAACTTTCCCCTCTCCAGACCTCACATCTGTCCTACCAAACAGATGAAAGAGGCTCAGTGTAGAGGATCTTGACAAAACCACTTCTGTGGAAGAAAACCTCTGAACACGTTCAAAGCTTTCTGATCAGCAGATGTAGCAGCATGGGGTGGTGATGGGAGGGGACGACAAGCACATGGCACCATCCTGGGGCAGGGAACCAGGGGAGATGACCACCCAGCAGCCCCCTCTCTGGTGCCCACAGTCAGAGCCTGGTTGGTCTGTCCACAGCTGAGGCCTGTGATGGGAGCAAGAGAGAACCCACCGAAATAACTCCACTTCATCATCCCCGAAAGGCTTGTAGTCCTCCTTCCCAAACATGCTGAGGTAGGCGGCCTTCATGTAGACGTAGGTGGCCTGTGTAAGGCAGAGCAACAGCCAGGTGTGAGTGGCCGTCCCCGGGCCACAACCTGGTGTGGCACAAATGCCCAGGCAGACCCCAGTACAGCCCAGCACTGCGGCTCACACTGCCCCAGGCCTGGGGGAGAAACTGAGGGGAGGAAGCTGATGCACCTTGAGGACTCCAGCACAAACCATACCAAAGCAGCCACCCTCGCCACCAGAAGCAGGGGACAGAAAGAACTAGTAATGGGCAGGTCACGTGAAGCTGGGATGGAGACCCAGGTCAGGGGCAGCACTCAGGGCTTCTGGGAAGCAAGACTCCGGAGTGGGCCCTTGAAGGACCATGGGGGGATTCACAGAGGCCCCAGAAAGGGTCTTCCAGCCAAGGGGACAGCCTGAGCAAAGCCACCGGGGCTGCTGACGGGAGGCACAAAGCACAGGAGGTAAAAAGGAGTTGAGACCAGAAAAGTGAGCAGAATCCCGGGGCGGGGCTCAGCCTTGTTACTGTGTGTCAGGCACCCCGCCTCCAGCACCTCACTTGATCCCAAAGACAATGCCAGAAAAGACTCCGTACCCCACATTTGCTTCCTGGGACCCCAGAGATACTAGCGCAGAGCTAGGAGCGACCCCAGGGCCTTGCCCACGGGATCCAGAGCCAGCCCTGACCTGCGAGGAGCCGCGGGGCAGGAGGCCCCACCCAGTCTCTCCTGAGCCACGCCCCTTCCGCGGGCGTCCAGGGAGGGGAGCTGGCTCTGTGCTGCCCTCAAGTGGCCGAGCCCGGAACCTCGCCTCCTGCCTTCAGGCCGGGAGAGAGGACGAGGCCAGGACATGGGGTCTGGTGGCCAGAGGAGACCTCCACCTCGCAGCCCCACCCACGGCGCTTTACGATTTGAGGACAAGCTGGTCTCCATAGGCTACGGTGAAAGCTGTGAACCTCCGCGTGTCGCGCCTGCCCTCTTCCTCTCCCCTGCCAAGACCTAGTGGCTTCAGCTCCTGTCTGGCTCCTGAATCCCACTCTCCATTATTGCTCCATCGCTACCTCCACACGATCTCCCGCCAGGCTACCGGGATGACTTCCTGCTGCCTGTTCCGCTCCGATCCCTGCAGCCATTTTCCACACCGTGGCCACTCTGATCTTTCTTTTTCATTTTTTGCTGTTTTTGGCCGGGGCTGGGTTTGAACCCACTACCTCTGGCATATGGGGGGCTGGCGCCCTACTCCTTTGAGCCACAGGCGCCGCCCCCACTCTGATCTTTTTAAGTCAGATCACATCAGGCCCTTCTGGAAAACTGGTGATGTCCCATCACATGGAGGATAAAATTCAAACTCCCTGTCATGGCCTGAGAGACTGTTGACAAGCCCCACCACACAGTGCATCACTACAACCACCGGCCTGGGACTGTTCCTACATCACAGGCCACTCTGCCCAGTGTTGAATAAAGCCTGAAGAGTCCACTCATGTCCTCCCTGGGCCCACAGCTCTCTGCCTGGATGTCCCCTCCAGATGGTCATGTGCGTGCTCCTTCATTTCACTCGGGTAACCTCTGATGGGCCTGGCCTGGCCATCCTAGACCAAAGGGCCCCCCACTCACTACCCCTCACCTTGCTTGGTCCCTGCTGCACTTACTGGCATCACATTACACTGGACATCAAAGTGTTTGTCTATTTCTTCTCTCTCCCCACCAGGATATAAGCCTTGAGACAGGGTCTTTGCTGTTCACTCTTGTATTTCCTGGCCTAAGACAGGACCTGGCACACAGGAGTGCCCAGTAACTCCAGGTGGGATTTTTTTTTTTCTTTTTTTAGGCAGAGTCTCACTTTGTCGCCCCCAGTAGGTAGAGTGCGGTAGCATCATAGCTCACAGCAACCTCAGACTCCTGGGCTCATGTGATTCTCTTGCCTCAGTCTCTGGAGTAGCTCAGATTACAGGTGCCCACCACAATGCCCAGCTATTGTTAGAGGAAGTTTCTTGCTCTAGCTCAGGCTAGTCGCTTACTTGTAAGGTCAAGTGATCTGTCGGTGCCGGCCTCCCAGAGTGCTGGGATTAGAGGTGTGAGCCATTGTGCCCAACGGGTGGGATTTCTTTTTCTTTTTTCTTAGTGACAAGAGTCTCACCTTGTTGCTGTCGGTAGAGTGTGGCATCACAGCTCAGAGCAACCTCCAGCCCTTGGGCTTAGGTGATTCTCTTGCCTCAGCCTCCCCAATAGCTGGGACTACAAGCGCCCCCCACAATGCCTGGCTATTTTTTTGTTGCAGTTTGGCCAGGGCTGGGTTCGAACCCACCACCCTCGGTATATGGGGCCGGCACCCTACTCACTGAGCCACAGGCACCACCCAGCAGGTGGGACTTCTAAAGCACTAAACCCTTTAAGACTTCCCACTATTAGAATAAAGCCTGAATAGTCCGCTCATGTCCTCCACAACCTGCCTTAAACTCTTTCTGGATCACCTTCTGCCATTTCCACCTGCTTTGTCCTCTAACTCCACACCAGGCTTTTGCCTGT
Source organism: Arctocebus calabarensis (assembly GCA_963573935.1). Taxonomy (NCBI): domain Eukaryota; kingdom Metazoa; phylum Chordata; class Mammalia; order Primates; family Lorisidae; genus Arctocebus; species Arctocebus calabarensis. The sequence continues at coordinate 21,479 of CAUYON010144168.1, forward strand.
GCTGCTCCTCTGCTTGGAATGCCACTGTCCCTTCTCTGCCAGCCTCATTCTTCCTGGCTCATTGCTTGACCGTTGGGCCACATAGAACTCTCACCCTCATTGTGTCCCCAGAAGTTAGGCTGGATGCAGTCAGTCAGCACTCTGGACATCCAAGCTCTCCAGGGACGTTTCAGAGGCCATGCTGATGGAAAATGGCAGCTGTCTTCTCCGACCCAGCCCTCCTGCTCCCACTGCACAAACCCTTCACCTGCGTACAGAAGCTCCTGGTGGCACTCTGGCCACCAAGCCTTTGCTCCTGCTGTTCTCCTGACTTAAGAGTGTCCTCTCGCTTCCTCTGCTCTGCCAACCTAATTCCTCCTTCAAGACTCAGCTCAGAGGTCTCTGTTTCCAGAAGCCTTCCTTGTCTTCTTGGCTGGGTCACCCAGGGCTGCTTCTGAGCTCCCTAGGATTTCCCCCAGCACGGTCCTGAGCACAACACTGCCACGACTAGCTTCTGGCCATCCTAACCTCCAGGTTGCAAGCGCTGGGGGAAACTTGAAGGTCTCCACAGGGATGACCTAGAAGGGTCCAATCTAGGGCAGGGTGCTGCATGGGAGTGTCATGCATATGGCAATGGCCAGAGGCCAGGTCCCTAGGCAGTTGGTGGGCTCTGTGGTGGCCAAGTGCTGGAGATTAAGAATGCATGAGGCCCCAGGACTTGGGGTATTACAACCCCCATTTCCACAGCAAGTCCGTTTGAAGAGAATGTTGCAGAGAGAGGGGGACTGACTATCCTAAAGTCACACAGCGATCTGGGGCCTGAGCAGGGGCTCACAGCCAGAATTCCTGACACCTGGGAGGCCTGGCCCTCCCCCTGCTCCTCATAGCAGCTGCATGGCCACCCAGGGCCTCCCTTTCCCTGTGCGGGCAGACCCAGCTGCCTGCCACACTCCACAGAAAGGCTTCAAGAGTCACTTTTAGTTCAAAAGGCTCCCTGGAGCTTTGTTCTTTTTTTTTTGCAGTTTTTGGCCAGTCCAGTTTGAACCCGCCACCTCCGGTATATGGGGACGGAGCCCCCCTGGGGCTTTGTTCTTATTGGGAGTGGGAGGTGGTGAGGAATGAATGCAGGGCCAGGCCGAAGGAAGCATCTTCAAAAGCAGGGCCACCTCCATAGGACTGGAGCAGCAAAGAGGAAAGCAGAGGCTCTGAGTCACGCAGAACTGTCTTTGAATCCTATGTCTGTCGCCCACAGCTATGTGGGCCAGGAAGTCACACACTCTCTCTTAGCCTAGGTGGCCCTCATGTGCCCAGTGGAGACAGTAACTTCTTCCCACCTCACCCAGTGTAGGGTGGGGACACGCAGAGAGCTCAGTGGAGCCCTGCTCCCTCCCCCAGCCCCACCTGCCCCATCACTGGGTCCCCAGGCAGGAGCACTAAAGAAGGACTTCCATGCCGAGGTAGGAAAAGGATGGGAAAGAGGGACTAGGTGCAGGTGACAAGCAGGTCTCCTGACATGTGCCAGGGCACGCCAGTGTAATGGCTGCCTGGAGCTCTTCGCAGAGAAGGCCTCTAAGGTCACAGCAGGCTCATGGCAGAGTGCCTGTTTTGATTAGCAACGTCTGCTGTGGGCGAGCAATGCTGTGTGTTTTCAAATACCACATTAGATGCTCTCTGAGCTGGGTGGATGCTAAGACTGTGGTTCAGATCTTTGTGCTATCATTCCTCTGATGATAAAGGCTAATACATATTTCAACACTTATCACAACAAGCTTCATCTGTGATGGGCAGGCATCTGTTTTCTTTTGTTTTCCTACATGGCATCTCTTTAATGCCCCCCTACACACACACACACACCCCACTTCAAGGTACTTCACCTCATTTTTCTTTGGGGGAACCACCCTGTCCTCCTCTGAGTCCATGAGAAGCCTTCCCATCCCCCTCTCTCAGGCACTGGCATGTGCCTTATGCCACACCAGTGAGACTCAATTATGAGACTCTGTTTTGAAACCAAGGGGGGCATGTGAGTTAGAGGCAGCTCACAGCCACCTTGCCTGTCACGTGGAGAGAACCTGCCAGCACAAGTTGGAATTTGGATTCCTGGGCCCAGACCTTCCTTAAAGGGCTCAGAACTTTCAGCTGTCTGAGCCACTGAGCCTGTTGTGTTTTAGATATGCCTCGTCCCATGGGGCTATTTAAAGTTTAATCCATTAATATTAAATAAAATTTTAAATATCCAGTTTCCCAGTTGCACCAGGCACATTTCAAGTGAATATAGTGCCGAAATAGGACATTTACACCCCTGCAGATGGTACTCCTGGTCAGTGCACATGAATCATGTGACTCATGGCCCCTTATGACAAAAAAAAATCCCAACTGACATATTGTAGTTCTAGAGTTTCCCCGCGCCTGTGGTCCTTAGTTCCTTCTAACCCTGAGTCCTATTAGGAGTTATGGTTCTGCTTAGATTCCAGCTGACACTTCTGTGTCCCGCTGGTGCTCAGCCTGGTCTCCCCATGCCCACCTTGGACCAGGAGTTCTCCTTGCTGAGCAGGTCGGCATAGAAGTAGGCCATCTTCCACTGGGCCTTGTAGGTGAAGCACCACATCAGCTCCCAGTAGCACATGTGATGGAACTGCTTCCAGTGCTGCTGGGCCTCACAGCACTCCTCGAACCGCCGGATGGCCTGCAGGGACCTGCCGGTCAGCCCTGCCCAGCCCCGCCCCACCCTGCCCGCTATACCCTCCATGCCCTCCCCAACGCCCTCCAGCATGTGGTGATCCAGGCCTGTGCTAGGCTTGGGGATTTACCCGCTAAGTCTTACATGACCTTGGGCCTGATTACTGCCCTGGCCTGGAACTCTAGTTTTTCAGTCAAAAACTGAGAGGTAAGGACAGAGCTATAATGGACCGGATCAGAAGCAGTGGAAAGTATTAATATAATAGGGATAAGATAATGTCTGTCTTATAGCAAACTCCAAAGGTTCCAGCAATTTCCATGAGGTTACCTGGACCTGGAGCATTTGAACTGCAGCTGGGGAATCACAGCTAGGCCAGCTGGAAAGCCCAGGACTCCATGCTGTAGAGTTGGTCCTGGGCCTTGGCTTAGTTCTGGGGACCATGACCCTCCCCATCTCTAACCTTTTCGAGGGCTCCCCTCCCTCACCCACCTGACAGCCCTCTCTCCTCACCAGGTTCTAGCCTGAATCCCCATGCCCACCTCTCTACCTCCCTCTCCAGGAATGCCACAGTCCTTTATTCCCTGTCAACAGCCCACTCACCAGGAACGCCCCCTCCTCTCCTCTCCCGTCTTCCCAAGTGCCTTTCCCACCCCTTCCTCTTGCTGATTCTGTCTTGGGCCCTCCTTCCAATCTGCCTTGTCCCTGAGTATGTCTGCGTGTGCCTGGGAGACCTGGGGGTCCTCAGCACTGGCCTAGACCCCCATCACTCACTGTGTCAACATTGCCTTTAATGGCTTCAATCCTCCCGGCAAAGAACAGGAAGATGGCACCCTGCAATGACACGCGTGTGGGTCCCTGTTGGTCTCTGTGGTCCACAAGGTGCCCACGGGCTGGGGGTATCAGGCAAAGGGTGGGGCTCACCTTAGGGTAGCGGTTCAGGTAGGGTTTCAGGAGCTTCTCTGCCTCCTCAATGTTGACATTCCCGGTACCTGGAGTGCAGGAGGATACAACTTGTCACTCCGCTGGCTCTTGCAATCCCCCAGCCACCTACCAGGGGATTCCTGGAGCCTCTATCTCCCCTCTGTAAAACAGGGATAATAATTCTATCTACAGCGTGACGTGAGGATTAAATAAAGTAGTGCAGACAGTATCCCTAGTGGTTTACAGAGCTCAGTAACCAGGAGTGTGTATCTGCCTAGGCTGTGTCCAGATGCCTACAGTGTCTAATCACATACCCTCTAATTTATGCCCAATTCACAGATGAGAAAACTGAGGTTGTAACCCAGTCACACTATAAGGAAGTGGGGAAGCCAGGCCCCAGGCCGGTTGATGTGACTCTGCTCTTACTGGTTTTAGGACCTCTCTCCCCAGTCCAGGAGGCCCCTCTCCCTCCTGGCCCTGGAGATGACCAAATTCCAGGGGCATGGGGCTCACCCCACAGGGAAGCCTACCGAGCACAAAGGTGAGGAAAGTGTGGTAGCACAGCAGCAGCATGACGCAGAGCACAGCGCGGAAGCTGTGCCCCGACGCGCCCTCCTCCAGCTGTAGCAGCCCGTAGTCCTGGGGGGCAGGAAGACAGGCTGAGGCTCCCAGAGAGGGGCAGCAGCCAGGGCAGGAGGGCCCTGTGCCCTGGAGGCCCGGTCAGCTGTGTGGCCCTGAGCGAGGGATGCACCTCTCAGTGCCTCAGCCGCCTTCCTGGGTGGAAGACATTGCTCCTAGGACAGTGCAAAGGGTGGCGGGCCTTGGGCGCCCCTACCTCAACAGCCGCATCCCAGTCCTACCAGTCCTACCCGTACACACCTGCTTGGCCACCCTGGGTTGGGCGCCCATAGCCGAGCAGCCCAGGTCTGGTTGGGAGGAAGAGGGACAAGGAGACGGATAGTTCTGACCACAGGCCCAGGGCATAAATGGGGCCGTGCAGATGGCAACCAAGGTTTTAGGGGTGTGTGGACTGGTATGAGAAAACCCTGAGTCACAGGGGAGGGTTTCCGCTTCTGGGGTCTCTTTCCTGGTGCCCAGGAGAAAGCCCCAGTTCTGTACTCCGGGTGTGCAAAGTCTCACCCCCAGCTCCCTTTCCCACAAAGTGGCAGCCAGGGCTGAGCCGGGCCAGCAGCTCTGCCTGGCAGGGACTGCCAGTTTCATAGTATTAATTTTTTTTTTTTTTTGGAGACAGAGCCTCAAGCTGTCATCCTGATAGAGTGCTGTGACATCACAGCTCACAGCAACCCAACTCCTGGGCTCAAGCGAGTCTCTTGCCTCCGCCTCCCAAGTAGCTGAGACTGCAGGCGCCCACCACAACACCCGGCCATTTTTTGGTTGCAGCTGTCATTGTTGTTTGGCAGGCCCAGGCTGGATTTGAACCTGCTAGCTTGGGTGTACATGGCTGGCACCTTAGCCCATTGAGCCACAGGCGCTGAGCCATAGTGTTGATTTTTATGATGATGTTCTTCTTTTTTTTTTTTTTTTTGAGACAGAGCCTCAAGCTGTCACCCTGGATAGAGTGCTGTGGCATCACAGCTCACAGCAACCTCCTACTCCTGGGCTCAAGTGATTCTCCTTCCTCTGTCTCCCAAGTAGCTGGGACTACAGGCGCCCACCACAACACCCGGTTATTTTTTGTCCTGCTGCAATGCCCAGCTATTTTTTGGTTGCAGCCGTCATTGTTGTTTGGCGCTCCGGGCTGGATTCGAACCCACCAGCTCAGGTATATGTGACTGGCACCTTAGCTGCTTGAGCCACAGGCACCGCGCCTATGATGATGTTCTTATCATGCCAAATAATGTGGGTTTTCATGTAGTAACGTTTCCTCTAAATAGATTTCAGCAAATGTTATGAGTTACTTTTGAAAAAATATATACAAATAATAATACAGAGGCCCATGGGCGTGGTCAATATCAGTGAGGGCTAGAGAAAGTGCATTTCTGGTGACACTGACTGCGGAAAGTCCCTCCGCAGAGTCACAGAGAGGGGGAAGGAGGCTGTGCAAGGCCCCTGACTTCCAGGCCAATGCTCCCCCCACTGCCTAGGCCTCCTCCACCAGAGAGCTCTCCTGCTCTGCTGCCTTCCACCCCTCAGTCAAATCTGAGTGCTAAATTCTCTGGTTTCCCCTCAAGGCATCTCCCAGATGAGGTGCTAGCACCAGAAAATGGTCCTGGAGGAAAGGGCTTGCTCAAGGCCTTGCAGAGAGGAGGTCCTGGTGGGGAGGACCAGGCTCCCCACCCCTACCAAGCTCAGAGAATGTGACCACGGGCCACTGTGCACAGCTGCCCCTCACACCCACCCTTACCCCCAGAGCCTCTCCACCCTGTGAGGGGCCCGCAGGTGTTACTGGTCCCATTGGACTGGAGCGAAGATGAGGCCCAGAGAGGTCTGGGCTTTGTCCGGGGCCACACGTGGACAAAGGGGCTGAGCCAGGACTGGCACCCAGACCCTGTAGTCCCTCAGCCGCACCGTATCCAGCCCAACTCCAGGCCTGGAGCTCAGCAGGTCGAGGGTGCTAGAGGGAGGTGGTTACCTTGTTTCCTGAAAACCCCACAAACTCCAGCAGCCGCAGGATCCTAGTAGGAAGCATGGACAGTGTCTGCAGGAAAAGCAGATGAGCATGAAGAAGGGTGGGGCAGGGGCCACCCCACGGCCTCAAGGTTTGCACTTGAAGCTTTACCTGAAGAGGAGAGTGCCACCACTTCCTCCCCCCTAATTTAGAAAGGTCCTTGGCCTCCTAGGGCCAGAGGTCTAAGAAGCCCCCTCCACAAGCACACACAGCTCTCCCAGCCTGCCTGTCTCCCGCTCACACAGTTCCCTCCGCCTAGATGCCCTTCCCCACCGGGAAACTCCTAGGGATCCAAAGGATCCAGCTCAAATGCTTATCCCCACCCCTGAGAACCCTTCCCCAAAGTCCCCCTACCCCCCAAGAAAACTAATCTCGCTCCTCTGAGTTATCAGCTGTTTTCAGGCCTGTTCTCCAGGGCAGAAAAAGCCCTGATCTAGTATTGTGTTTGTCAGGCCAGGGTGCGTTCAAGACTCCCACTATGGTGTGCTTCCAGCTCACACGATCTGGGAAGAAATGCACAGATGGATTCCATGGAGCTGGCTCCAGCTCCCACCCCCAGCCCGGCTGTGAGCTCCTTAAGGCTGGTCACTGGTTTATCTCTGGGTCCCAATGCCCAGCAACCACCCAGGCACCATCGTTCAGCTATTTGTGGGGCTGGGACGTGCAGGGGAGATTTATTTGGAGCCAGACACTATGGAAAAGGGGGAGGGTCACTCCCACTCACCAGGTTGAAGGCCCCCACACCGAGCTTCACCCCTCCTTCAAAGTGCCTGTGGTTCTCTCCCTTGCAGTAATGTGAAGACTGGACCAGGCTGTCCAGCTCCCTGCGGAGAGAGACCAAGTCTTGTTTCAGCCACTTGCTGGGGACCGGGGACCAGAGCCCATTCCAGCGGGGCCTGCCGTTAACTCCCACTCAAGCTTATCCCTGAGCTTTCTGATAGTGGCAATCCTGAGAGCTCATATTCAAGGAATTTCTAACCCCATCTCCCACTGTAACAACAGACTGCTTACCCCTGAATTTCAGCCACATCCGCCTTGTTCAACTGCTGGGTATGTGTTTGTGATCTGCATTCTGACTATAACAGGGTTTCTCAACCCTGATACTACTGACATTTTAGGCTAAGTAACTCTTTGTTGGGGTGAAGAAGGGTGTTAGCAGAATCCCTGGCCTCCACCCTCTAGCTCAGTGGTTCTCAACCTTCCTAATGCCGTGGCCCTTTAATACAGTTCCTGTGGGTTGCGACCCACAGGTTTAGAACTGCTGCTCTAGATGCCAGTAGCATCCCCTCCCCAGCTAGACAATTAAAATGTCTCCTGACATCGCCAAATGTCTCATGGGGGGTAGAATCGCCCCCCAGTTGGAAACCACTAGGCACAGACTGAAGCTTCTCTCTGCCAGGCCCTGGGAGGGGCAGGGAGCAAAGCCACCAAGCTGCTATCCCCATGGCACTCCCACTCCAGGGACAGACCCCCACTGAGTCACTGTGAGGCTGATGAGAACCTCGAGGAGAAGAATCCTGGGCCCTGACCTACTCTGGGGATTACAGGGGCTTCCCTGAGGAGGTGACATATGAGCAAAAATCCGAGGGAGGATCTGAGGCTGGTGCAGAAAGTGTTTTCTGCAAAGGCCCTGAGGTAGGAATTGGTCTTTTAAGAGTTTCTTTGGGCTCAGCGCCTGTGGCTCAACAGGCTAAGGCGCCAGCTACATACACCTGAGCTGGTGGGGTCGAATCCAGCCCGGGCCGCCAAACAACAATGACGGCTGCAACCAAAAAAAAAAAAAATGGCCGGGTGTTGTGGCAGGCGCCTATAGTCCCAGCTACTTGGGAGGCAGAGGCAGGAGACTCGCTTGAGCCCAGGAGTTGGAGGTTGTTGTGAGCTGTGATGGCACAGCACTCTATCCAGGGTGACAGCTTGACGCTCTGTCTCAAAAAAAAAAAGTCTCTTTGATTTGGGAACTGTAGATAAGGCATTGTAGAGCCATACTGAGTAGCAGTGCTCTGGACTGAATCTTCCTCTTGGTTTTTTTTTTTTTTTGAGACAGAGGCTCACTGTTACTCTGGGTAATCCAGTTGCTGTGGCCTCACAGCTCACAGCAACCGCAAACTACTGGACTCAAGTGATCCTCCTGCCTCAGCCTCCTGAGTAGCTGGGACCATAGGCACCTGTCACAATACCTGGCTAGTTTTTTTGTTTTAGTAGCGATGAAGTCACACTCTTGCTCAGGCTGGTCTCAAACTCCTGACCACAGAACAATCTTCCCCCGTTGGCCTCCCAAAGTGCTAGACTTACAGATGTGAACCACCACGCCTGGCCCCCTTCCTCCTTTCATATTTAAACATGGCTGAACCAGGCCCAGGTAGGACAGCATGGAAATCACCCTGGGCCTCCGGGAGCTTGGGTGTGTGTGTGTGTGTGCGTTCATCATCCCTGTGTGCTAAAGGGGTCAGGAAAGGAAGGCTGCCTGGGGAAAGTGGCATTTGGATTGGGCCTTTACGGATGCTGCTCCCAAAATAATGATCCTGTGGCCAACTCCCCGTCACCTCAAGACTAAGATGTTGGTACAGAATCTGTGTCTTATTTTTCCCTAGATGGGGGTGAAGGGCAAAGTAAACACTCAGAGGACCAAAAGGAACAGAGATAGCCAGAAAGCTGAGGGGATATTATTCTAGAAAACCGAGGTCCTGAGAGTACAGAAATTTGCCTGAGATCAAAAAGCATTCTAGGCTTCCAGCCTCCAGTTAATCCTCTCCTCCTTCCACAGAGCGGCCTGAGCAGACAGGGAGTGAATGCTGAGGCCCCGGCCCCACTCACTTGTAGGTCTGGTAGCTGTTTCGAACTCTGATGCCACCCTTGATGAAGCTCACCATGTTCTCATCCTGCAGGAGGGAAAGACGCTGAGGCCTGGCCCATGGAGGTGGCTGTAGGCTTGAGACGGATCATATGAGGCTGGGCCTCAACTGCCCCTTCCTGAACCCCAATGTATCAGGGACCCTGGGGGCATGGGGTCAGAGGTCAGTCTAACCAGGCTTCCCTGGTTGGCCAAACCTCCAAAGTGTCCAGGGATGGGCCGAATGTCCCTTCACCAGCCTCACAGGTACACCTATACGTTCCTGGAGAGGCCTGGAAAGAACGCTCCTGACGGTTACAGGCCTCCCTCTAGCTGGTGGAGGAAAGGAGAGGAAAGGGATGCTCATTTTTGGACTATGGTTTTTACAACAGGCAGATATTTATCACATTCATAATTTAAAGTGCCAAGGCCAACAGGCTGCCGGCAGCTCCATTCCTGGGTGTACGCCCAGGGGAACAGGTGACACGAGCTATGGAAGTCACCTTCAAGGATGCTCATAACAGCCAGGAAGCAGACACAACTCTAATGCCCGCAGGAGAAGGGACGGACAGACAGAGGTGTACTCAGGAAGTGGAGCAGCGCGGCCCTGCGAGGTCGGGTGCAGGTGGGGGTCCTACATGGTTAGAAAGCCCCAAACCAACTAAAACGTCACGGCATGCTGCTCAGACATTGAATACAAAGCTGATAAAACTATTTTTAAAAAATAGGGTGGGGGATGATGACCACAGAGCTCTTGGTAGTGGCTCCCCGGGGGAATGCAGGGAAAGGGTGCAGAGGGGCCACAGCGGGAGGAGAGCCCCAGCCAGCGTCTCTTCTCCAGCTAAAGGGACTGTGGGTGTTCATTATTTTGAAAAATATTACAAACGAATAAAACAAAATACATGATGTAATTATTACAGCGAGTCCTAAACTAAGCGTTAGGATGAATCCAGTTCTAATCATCTGAGGTCCAAAAGGGGAGGAAAAGAGCTAAGAAAAACAAACAGCACCCCAACAAAAGTGTAGATGTCTCTGTGCCCCCAAATACACACATGTACGTGATGATGACATGTTCTTAGTATAATCAGGCTTTCTGGTAAAATCACACAGTGGGGACAGTTCTCAAAATTCTCATTGTGTGGTGGTGAGACCTGGGCTTTGACCTGGTCAGATGCAGGTTCAAATCTCAGCTCACCATTTGCTAATCACGTGACCTTGGGAAAGTAATTCCTCTCTTCTAAGTCTCCCTTTCACGGGCCTCTGAGGTAAAGATTAAATAATAAAGCTAAATGTTTGAAAAAGCATGAGCGGCACCTATGGCTCATCGAGTAGGGCGCTGGCCCCATATACCGAAGGTGGCGGGTTCAAACCTGGGCTCAGCCGAACTGCAAAACAAAACTAGCCAGGCATTGTGGCAGGTGCCTATAGTCCCAGCTACTCGGGAGGCTGAGGCAAGAGAATCGCCTAAGCCCAGGAGTGGGAGGTTGCTGTGAGCTGTGTGACGCCACAGCATTCTACCGAGGGTTATAAAGTGATACTCTGTCACTACAAAAAAAAAAAAAAAAAGTTTGAAAAAGCAAACTACAATGTGTGTATGACGTGTGAAAACTACACGCCTGTATTATCATCGGTAAGCCAGGCACGTGGACACTGCAGCATTTGCTGAATGAATCAAGTGTAAAGTAGGCTTTGTGTCAATGCCTGTCACCACCATGTGACCCTTGGCAGGAAATGCAGCAGTGATAACGAAGTAAAAGCAGCACCCTATAGGTTTGAGATGGATCATACAAGGCTCTGGGCCTCAACTGCACCCAAATCTAAGAGGGACCCACAGAAACGCTCAATGGGTGAGAGGTGAGGCCCATCACCTCCACACTGAGCCTGCTAGGGGGGCACTGAGCCTCCGTCCTTGTCTGGATGACAAGAGGATGGTCTAAGTTGGACAAGGAGATGAATATGAAGTCCCCCACCTGCTCGTTTGAGGTGGGCTCCTACCTGCAGGAAGGTCAGCGCTGCTCTCTGCAGCAAGCACTCTGCGTAGCAGACCTCGGCGTGGATTTCCTCTGTGGGGAGAAAACCAAAGCCCCTTGGCCTCCTGGGACTCTAAGTAGGAGGCTTGGGCCACATCCACCTGACCCCACATTCCCAAAAGCAAAGGGAGTTTGTGTCACCACTTTCTTCTTCCTCAGCCCCATTAGCCTGGTCAAGCTCTGTCAGAGCACCCACCACCATCCTCAGTCAGCCTGCGTCAGTCACCTTATCTTCTGGTCCCTACCCCACCACCCAGAAGGTCAGCCCAGCCTCATCTTTGTTCCCTAAGCATCACTGTAGATGGTGTGCACCCAGCACCATCGGATGCATCGTGTGGTGCTGGAACATTCCAGGGCTCTCCAGGTGGGTAAGGTCATTTGCATCTGCACTGAACAGCCCCTGACTGCTGTGTTCAGCCACTGCTGCCTGTGGTCGTGGCACAAAGACACGCTCTAGGCCACGACAGCCAAGGCCTCAGCGTCTGCTGTGGTCAGCTGCCTCGTGCCAGCATGTCAGCCGCTAGGACCACATCTGCCTCTGGTGCACATGCGGTCATGAGGTCGGTTAACTCCGCAAACCTAGCGCACACACAGTTCTGAGCCTCCCTTGTCCTGAGGAGCAAAGCCGGGGGACCTTGTGACAGCTTTTCCTTTCTTGGACTTGCAGCCTCTCGGATGACAGTCGCGCTTTCAGGTAAATGGTTCTCACTGGCACCCACACCCTCGCGGGAGAGCCAGGCTCCAGCCCCCTTGCTGAAAGATGGGAGGGTAACTCCCCTTCCTGCCCCTCCTGGAGCTGGGCCACCTGGGCTGAGCATGCTTGAGAGGACATCCAGATGCCACACCTTCCGTGAACTGGCCAGGAGAGGGGCGGTGCACCAGGCTGCTGAAGGAATCCGTCATGGAAGACTTCCTCCGGTACCTGGCGGGGAGAAATGGGCCGCGCTTAACTCTGCCCCTCTCTGCCTTAACTCTGCCCCTCTCTGCCGTGCTCTAGAACAAATTCCCAGAGAGGCGGCACAGCAGAGAGAACACAGGGTTTGGGGGCGGACAGAGAAGCTTTGAAATGTTTTTCTTTTTTGAGACAGAGTCTCACTCTGTCACCCTGGGTAGAGTGCCGTGGCATCATCACAGCTCACAGCAACCTCCAGCTCCTGGGCTCAAACTATCCTCTTGCATCAGCCTCCCAATTAGCTGGGACTATAGACGCCCACCACAATGCCCAGCTATTTTTAGAGTCAGGGTCTCACTCTTGCTCAGGCTGGTTTCGAACTCCTGAACTTAAGCAATCCACTTGCCTTGGCCTCCCAGAGTGCTAAGATTACAGGTGGAGCCACCACGCCTGGCCAAAGGTTTTAAATTCTGACAAAATGAGTCACTTTTCTGAGCCTCAGTGTGGTCACTGGTAAAACAGGGTTAGCTAACACTGTATCAGTCACGGGTTGAGTATATAACGCAGTCCCCTAGCTAACCTGCCCCCAGGGTAGTGACGCAGCTCTCCGCAGCTCTGGATTTTTCTCCCTAATGGAGGTCTCTTCGCGCCTGGCCTACCTCCCCTGCTCACCCAGGCTTGGGCCTGCTCACCCCCAACCTGGGTGCCAGGGAGTTTTTCCAGAAGGCTCTGCTGGGCTGAGAACACTTAACACCTCTGCACTGCCCTGGGGACACAACCTGGGCTGTAGGTGTGTCCTCCAAGGCCTGTAGGCTCCTCCCACTGGATTCTCCAGACCTGGAACTCCCAGCAGCTCCCCTAAGGCTTGGCCTTCCTCACACTTTTGCTCCTGCCATTGCCTCTATGGGCCAGATCCTTGGCACCCCTCAGGCCCTGGCTCAGGCATCATTTTCCCCAGGAAGACCTTCCAGCACCTGTGGTGGGACCCCCATAACACCTTGAGCTTCCGGCACCATGCTGGGATGTCACTGTCCCTGCCTCTCTGATCAGGTGGCATGGGCATCAGGCTGGCCCAGGTCTGATGATATCCTGGGTCATCAGTGCCCAGCATAGGGCATGCATGGCCCAGCCTAGGCGTGTGTGCCCAGGGAATGATGACTCCCCCAGTGCAGGAACACTGGGGGTCTATTAGTTCATTCATTCAAGCAGCAAATGTGTACTGAACACCAGTTATGCACCAGGTCCTGTGACTGGTGTCTTCATGAAGTCCCCGTGGGGATTCGTCTCACTGATTTTCAGAGGAGGAAAAATGAGTCCAGAGAGGGACTGGGCAAAGGTCAATGAGATATTAAGTGAAAAAGACAGAAGCTGTTTTCTCCCAATCAAGACTGGTCCCTAGAAGCTGCTCTGTGACTGGCTCACAAAAGTCTCCCCAGGCAGGGCTGACAGGGACAGCTGTTAGTACTCGGGGACACAACATTGTCATCACAAGAAGCAGCACAAATAGTGGCAGGCATTTAGGCACTAGGATGGGCCAGGGTGACAGAAGGGGGGCCTCACAACCTCTAATTCTTGCTCCCCATCCCGTTGTCCCCAACCTCTGACACAGCAGCTGTGCCTCCTTCATCATGTTGCCAGCAAGCAGGATGTCCTGAGGGTCGAAGGTCATCATGGCCTGCATCTCCAGGATGGTGGCATACGTCAGCGAGTGGTACATGCTTTCCTTGGTTCTGCCAGACAAAAGGGACACCGAGAGCATTAACTACTAGAACTCCAGGGTGGTGGCCCTGCGTAGATCCTGTCACCCCTTCTCCATTCTGCACAGAGGTCCCAGGATAGGGAAGGCCTTGCCCAGGTCTTATCCTTTCACTGCTTTTTAGAAGACCTAGGGTCCTATTCCCAGCTCCGCTTCTTCCTGCTGAGTGGCTCTGAGTGATCTTCCAGAGCTGAGCCTCAGCCCCTATCTCTCGGTAGGGGAGGCAGCCACACAGCTGTCAAGAGGACTGAAAAAGGGCCTGGCACCCTGAGGCTGCCCTTCCCGATACCACGGCCTGCCTCTCGCCTTCCTCCCCTGCTTCTAGCAGACACAACTCAAGCCCCACCTGTGAGACCCTGCTGATCCCTGGGCCTCCCTTCTGGCCATCTGCTGCCTCGCCCCCTCCTGTCCCATCACCCGATCACTGTGCCCTCTGGTTGATCCTCCTGCAGCTTCCACATCCCATGAGACGTCACCTGGGCTGAGGCCGCACGATGCCAGCCCTGCCTACCTCTCCAGCCCTCTCGTAGTTTTCCTCCCTCACCTTCCACCTGGTCAAGGTCAAGACCGCACCCCTACCCGCTGAACCACACAGACTTTCCACAAGAAAACCTCACTCTGTCCTCCTCCAGGCCTTAGTCACCACCCCAATTCATCCATCAGGGCCTTCACATGCCTTCAAGGTCACTGGGAACCCAGGGCTACCCCCAGGGACGGTACCCTGTAACAGAGGCCCCACCACACTGAACTGTGGCGACACAGGCTCAGCTCTCTCCCCAGACTGTGGGCACCGAGGACAGAGTTGTGTGTGACGCATCTCTGTCCTCAGCACCCACTTGTCAGGGCCAAAACGGTGGCCTCAGGAAGCCTTGGCTCCCACAAAGGGAGCTCCCTGCTCTGCCACAGTCCCAGGCTTCTCAGCTTCAAGCTGGGCCGGGTATGGGGGGCGTTTACCCCAACACATGGAGAGCGAAATGGGCATGGAGGGACAGTAGCCATGCCAGTGCCCCTCTGCACTTGGGGGGAGTCACTTGACAGGCCTTAGCCTTGGGTACTGCTTCTGCAAAATGGAGACGATAGTGCTGACCTGCCAGGGTCCCGGTGGGCCAGTGAGAGTGACTGGGGGAGCCCCTGCCTAGACAAGAGGTGCCGAGACACTTTCCACTCCCTCCCCAAGGGTCCCTCCTTAATCATTTACGAAGTTCTTCAGGGCCAGGCATGTGCTGAACTTCAGAGGACAGAGAGATGACTGAGGCTCACAGACTGTTTTACTGTAAGATCACGTGACCTTGCCCATTTTCCTCCCTTTCTTGTGCATAAAACACCTGTGAATGAAGTTGCTCTTTTTACTTCTGGTCAGGTAGAAAACAAAGTCTGGTCCACCCCTCACTATCCCTGGCTGCCATCAGGATCCCTCCCAGGCCTTTGTGAGGACCACTTAATCTGAGGCAGTGACTTGTGGGAAGGAAGCAGCCAGCGCTGGCTTCAGAGTCCCTCAAACACAGGCTGGAACCTTGGCTTTCCCAGTTACCAGCTATGTGACCCTGGTCTTCTCACAGCCTGTCTGAGCCTCAGAATTCTCACCGTAGAATAAATACAATAACTCTTCTCTCCCATGTCTTGCCAGGGTCAAGGGTCCCTTCGCTGCATAGAACCTTCTCCTCGAGGAAGGGCTTTCCTGATAGCACACAGACCTGTCCCCCAGGCCTCTCCAACACTCAAGCCCTTGCCTCTCTTTCCTTTGCCCCTGTGGGAATTCATTCCATCTGCCCAACCACACCTGCTGATCTAGTGCTGGGCCCAAAAAGAGGGACAGCCCCACCCGGCAGCTGGCAGACAAAGTGGAATTTCTAGTCTGAGGCCCAAGGCCACAACAGGCACCTTGACTAGGAAACCTGGACACTGCCCCCCGCTGCCCCCTGCCCTTCGCCCCCAGCCACACTTGGAAGCCCCCTAACTCTGGTCTGGACTGGGAAATGGGGTATAGAGGTATGAAAACCCCCAAGCCTTAGATACCCAAGTCTAGTTTGCACCCCAGAAGGTCTTGTTTGCTTATATGGCATCCAGAACCCTGGAAGTAATAGTGTCCTTAACCTGGGCTGAACCCTGCTCTGGGATATGAAGCCCCCCGTGTCCCACCTTCTGGCCCAGACCAGCTATCAAGATGGGGAAGGTACTGGAAAAGCCATCAACAGAGCAGGGTGTTGGGGTGGAGACTCCGGGGCCACCTGGAGGGCAGCTAAGCACAGGAGCCTCTAGCCTGTCCTTTCTCAGGTAGCACCCCAGGTCCAGGCCTTATTAGGCACTTGTCAGCCATCCTGTCCTAACCTTGTTCCCACTGTCTGAGCTCCCTAAGCCTGACCCAACCCTGCTGCTCCTTCCTGGCCCCAGGCCAGCCTCAGCCCCAGCCTCCCTCCCCCAGGCCCTCTCAGGGTCCTCTCAGGCTGGAAGGAAGAGACTGCCCCTCGGCCTCTGCAAGTCTCTGGCCCTTCATCTTCACTGAGCTCCCCGGCTCCACTTCTCGGCCTCTCAGACCCCACCTGACTGCCCCGCTCTCCAGCCCCAGCTACTGAGGGACTCCACATTCCCAGGCCATCTCCAGTGTCCTGCCCTCTTCCTCCTGGGACCTGCCTCTGCTTCCCCACTCAGGCAGGCTGAGTATCTCCACTTCTCAGAGCCACCAGACCTCATTCACTACCAGCCTCTGTCCAGGCTGCTCCCCCTGCCTGGAAACAGCCAATCAGTCCTGACTGACCCCCCCCCAATCCAGATAATCTCACAACTATCACTTCTTCCAGGAAGCCTTCCAGGGCCAGCTTCATGGGTGTATGATCAGCACAGCTGCACAGGACCCTGTACCTAAAAAGGGCCCATGCTTGGTTTAATTCTCTGCAATTACTGCCTTAAAATGTTTAATAATATTTGAAGAAATGACCCCTCACTTCGCAATGAGCCCTGAGAATTATGTGGCCTTCCTGACCAGCCCCTTCCCCAGGAGTTGGGGGTTCCTATGCAGCACCCTAGTATTCTGGGAGCCTCTCTGAGACTAGACCCTGAGAATAGCCCACACCTTGCTCAGTGCTGTAGGCCCCCCTCCCAGCACCCTGCCAGGCCACGTGTTGCTGAATGAACTGGTGACAGTTGCCCGAACACCTCATTCCCTGGATCACACTTCGACTTCCCCCTCATCACACAGAATGGCTCTACTTCTGGAGTCTTAAAGGATGCCACCCTCCCTCTGACCCACCGGCCTGCCTTCCTGCCCGTGGCCATCACTCCCACTGCCCGGTCCTCCCACCTCTAGCCTGTCCTCTCTTCCTGACTTCTCAGCTTAGCTTCCTCATCCAGCCCCTTCACTTGGCAAAATCCTAAGCCTTCAAACCTTCTGCCACACCCAGTAAGGACCCAAGTCCGGGAGCCGCACAACCAACCTTCTCCGTGCCGCCATGGAGCAGCACTGGAGAAAACCACTGAGCTCACGGACAGGCACACTCGGAGCCGGGGGCCACCGGCCTTGGCTGGCCCCACATCCTATCCAGAAGCACCCTGTCCCATCTCCTCATCATCCTGCCCCCCGCCCCCTGGGCCGTCACTGTCAGCAGGTGACCCCTTGCATCTTCACTCAGACATGGCAGGAACACACATGCCATTCCAGGACATGGCAGGAACACACCCTGAACTCCCCCGACCCCAGCACACATGAACCCCTACGCACACCCTTTCTACTGCCTTCACTCCTAGTGATGGAGGCGGCAGGCGTGAAGCTCCCTGCCCAAGGGCCCAAGGTGAATGCCTCCACCCTGCTTCAGACACAGGATAGCACAGCAGTCAGAGTGTGGTTTATACAGCCCAGGGGGCCTGGGTTTGAATCCTATAGCATGGCCAATTATTAATCACCATCATTGATTCATCGAGAAAAACAAAGTAGCCTCCATGTTCCAGAGACAGTGCTTAGGGACAGGCACGGTGTAAGTAAAATAAAGTGGGAGCAGAGACAACACTACCCAAAGAAGGGACGTATGGAAAGCAAATGTGGGGATCGGGGGGCAAGGGAGCTACCGAGGGACCAGCCCTCTTAGGGATATTGGTGCGGACAGCCTGAGGATCTGGTGCAGCCACAGCATCTGCTTTAATACTTTCTTCTGTGCTCTGACTCTCCTATGTCGGCCCCAGGCCTGCAGCGCAATTTAGAGCAGACAAGTTGTTGCCTGGTCTTAGCTGGGCTTCAGGAGGAGGAAAAGGGCCTGGGGTGCACCAGGACAGGCTGCGCAGCTGTGGCGGGGGACAGCCTGTTTCCAGCACAGGAGGGTGGCTGTGATCTGAGATCCTGGGCCCAGTGAAGGACAGAAAATCACCAGGAAGGAACAGGAGCTGGAGAGCCTTCCAAAAATACCAGGAGGGGAATCTGGACTTTCAGTGCTGGCGCAGGATGTGGCTTGGCCTGCCTCACCTCAAGCCCAGATCCCGCAGAGGGTGGAAGTGAGGTTTGGAGACAGATCAAAAGGACTCATCATGATGAGCACACCCTAGAACAACCACCCCCCAATCCCACCCCAGAAGCTGGGCCACTGAGCCCAGCAGGAGAACCATCAATGGGGTCAGTCAAGAAACTGAACTAGGGCTGGGCGCAATGGCTCATGCCTATAATCCTAGTACTCTGGGAGGCCAAGACAGGTGGATCTCTTGAGTTTAGGAGTTCAAGGCCAGCCTGAGCAAGAGTAAGACCCCCATCTCTACTAAAAATAAAAAAAATTAGCTGGGCATTGTGGTGGGCACCTGTACTCCCAGCTACTCAGGGAGGCTGAGGCAAGAGAATGGCTTGGGCCTAGGAGTTTGATGTTGTTATGAGCTATGATCCCATGGCACTCTAACCTGGGGCAACAGAATGAGACTCTGTCACAAAAAAAAAAAAGAAAGAAAGGGCTGAAGTGCCTATAGCTCAGGAGTTAGGGTGCAGCCTCATACACTGGAGCTGGCCGGTTCAAACCCAGCCCAGGCCTGCCAAACAACAATGACAACTACAACAACAACAAAATAGCTGGGCATTGTGGCAGACATCTGTAGTCCCAGCTACTTAGGAGGCTGAGGCAAGAGAATTGCTTAAGCCCAAGAGTTGGAGGTTGCTGTGAGCTGTGATGCCACGGCTCTCTACCGAGGGTGACGTAGTGAGACTCTGTTTCAAAAAAAACGTGAGGGAGGGGGCAAAAAAAAAGAATAAGAGAAAAGAAAGAAAGAAACAGAATGGGTCAGGCTTGAAGACTTGTGTAAACCAGTCCTCTTGCCTCATCATTAGCTATTCCTGGGAGCTTGAGAAACCAGGTCCTGCAGTGCAGAGGACAGCTGGGAGCTGAAAAGAAGGCGGTTAGAAGGCAGGTGTGACTAGACCCTGACCCTCCTTCCTCCCCCAGTCTCAAAATTCAGGCCACTGGGAGCGCTCTGTCCAGGCCAAGGAAAGGAAGATTCCTCTCTGAAGAAGCTGAAACAGCCCAGGTGCTAACATCTGGGGACCAGCTCTCTACCAGATCATCCAAAGCCAATCCCACCATTTACAAGGTGGCTTGGCACAGACTTTCCTGTTGGTCTTTGAGTGCACTTGTTTTTAAATGTGACCAGACCGACAGCCAGAGATCATTGGGTATTTGAGGGAAGCACCACACAAAAAGAGCATTCCCACCAGTAAACAGAATTCAGGAATATGGATAAAGCCAAGTTATGCAGGAAAAGAATATTTTTCTTTTTTTTAAGAGTAAGATATTTTGAAAGGAAGACAATATTCTGTGATAATAATAACAGTAAATAATAGAGTACTTACTATATCCTGGGGCAAATACAGATATAAAGAAGATACTGCATAAATTAAGAATAAGATGTTACAAGTAAAAAAGAACATTCAGAGAATAAAAAGTATCAGGAAATAAATCATATGATTGTAGAAATAAAGAAAAGTCAATAGCGGCTGGCTCACACTTGCAATCCTAGCACTCTGGGAGGCAAAGGTGGGTGGATTGACTGAGTTCATGAGTTCAAGACCAGCCTGAGCTAGAGCGAGACCTCATCTCTAAAAATAGCCAGGTGTTGGGCAGCACCTGTAGCTCAGTGGGTAGGGCGCTGACCATGTACACCAGGGCTGGCAGGTTCAAACCCAGCCCAGGCCACCTAAAGCAACAAAAATAGTTGGGCGTTGTGGCAGGCACCTGTAGTCCCAGCTACTTGGGAGGCTGAGGCAAGAGAATCACTTGAGCCCAAGAGTTTGAGGTTGCTGTGAGCTGTGACGCCACGGCGCTCTACCAAGGGTGACATAATGAGACTCTTTCTAAAAAAATTACAAAAAAAAAAAAAAAGAAAGAAAGAAAGGTCAATAGAAGGACTCAGTGATAAGGCTGAGAAAATCTCCCAAAAGTCAGAGGAAAAAAAGATAAAGAAATGAAAAAGGACAGGGCAGAGGGAAAACAGAGGCTTAGAAGAGGATTGATCCAGGAAGTGCAATATGTGGCTGAAGCCCAGGAAAGGGCAACAGAAGATACAGGGATTATGTAAGAGAACTTTCTAGAACTGAGAGTCTCCAAATAAAAATAAGGAATAAAAAAGACCTTTATTCCAGCACATCACTGTAAAATCCAATATTTTTGAGAACAAAAGAGAAGATCTTAAGCATTTCTGGAGAAGAAAAAAAGTCACCAACAAAGTAAGAAGAATTAAGGTTCTCTTAAGAGAATTAAGGCAATGGCAGATGCTAGAAAACTGGAAGCAATGCCTTCAAAATTCTGTGGGGAAAGTTTATTTTCACGCAACTCCTTAGGAAATTTCTAGAGGATATGCTCTGGTAAAGTCAGGGAGGAGACAGCTCTTGAGCCCAAGAGGTTGAGGTTGCTATGAGGTATGATGACGCCATCTACCCAGGACAACAGAGAAACAGGAGAGAGGCAATGGGGTTCCAGTACCCAGCTGGGAGGGGCCAAAAGACAAAGTTTCCAGGAACAGGAGGGACTGACAGTTCACTCGATATGTTTGAGCATTTGGGGGAAAACTCATGGATAGGATAATCAGTTATAAAAAATTAAGGCTAAATGTATAGCAAATTAGACAAATGGGAAACGAAGACAATTATTAACTCCAGAAAGAAAACAATCTAATACATACTTCATCTTTGCAATGAGCATTCATTACAAAGTTATAACAATACAAACATTATCAATTTAGCCAAATATTGTGATATAATGACAAGAGGGGTATGTGGGGAGGGAGGTGGGACAGAGGCGGAAGAAAGTTAAATTCTTGTCTACCAAAAGATAGGGTTTAAAAATGGTAACACCATTACATAGAAGATGAAGGTTAAAAAAAAGTCATAAGTAAAAAAAGGAGAATTTTGGCTTGGCGCCTGTGGCTCAACAGGCTAAGGCGCCAGCCACGTACAACTGAGCTGGCAGGTTCGAATCCAGCCCAGGCCGCCAAACAACAATGACGGCTGCAACCAAAAAATGGCCAGGCGTTGTGGTGGGCACCTGTAGTCCTAGCTACTTGGGAGGCTGAGGCAAGAGACTTGCTTGAGCCCAGGAATTGGAGGTTGCTGTGAGCTGTGATGTCACGGCACTCTATCCAGGGTGACAGCTTGAGGCTCTGTCTCAAAAATAAAAAAAAAAAAAGGAGAATTTTATGGTTCATGAAAAAAGTGGTAAGAAAAAGGAACATAAGCACAGTATTTATTTATATTTATAGAAACAA
>CAUYON010144170.1:0-11003 GCA_963573935.1 Arctocebus calabarensis
TCCCTAGTAGCTGGGACTACAGGCGCCCGCCACAGCGCCCGGCTATTTTTTTGTTTTGCAGTTCGGCCGAGGCCGGGCTTGAACCCGCCATCTTCGGTATATGGGGCCGGCGCCCTACTCGCTGAGCCACAGGAGCCGCCCTCTACACTTTATTTTGAAAATATTTTTCCTTTGATAGCAAATTTTTCATGAGTTCTATCACTTTATTTCTAAGTTTTAAAATGTTGATTTATGTTTTTCTCTAATGTCACATTATTTTAAGACAATCAAAAAATTCTTTTTGAACTAGATTGCAATTTTTACATTTTGAAATATACATCTAGCATATTTATATTATATGCAAGTATGCTATTATGCTCCTTTGTCTATTTCTTTAATTTGGAAAGATAAGGGATTGATTGTTCTAGGGGATGAGAGGTCCAAGGTCATGGGCTATAGCTGATGAGGGTCTTCTGGTTGGTAGGTGCTCTCTGTGCTGCTCCAGGTGGATGTAGGCATTACAGATTGAGGAGGCTGACTGTGCTAATGTGCTGGCTCAGGTCTCTCTTCCTCTTCTTATACAGCCACATATTCCCCTTTTGTGGTAGCCATGAAGTAATTCACCTGTTAATCCATGAATGAATTTATCCTTTCTTCAGGGCAGAAACTTATGATTTGGTAACCTCTTAAACCCCTCTTCCCTTGTACTGCTACATTGGGCATTAAGTTTGAATTTGAGTTTTGGAGGAGACCTGCCAACCACAGCATTCCACCCCTGGGCCTGTAAAACTTATGCCCTTCTGACATAGAAATGCATTCTTTTCATTCTCATGGCCACAGACTATTAGGTGACTGCAGCACCAGATGAAAAGTACAAAGTCCTATCTGTGAGCCTGTGAAATCCAAACAAATTATATCCTTCCAAGATACAAGGGTAGGCCAACCATAGGGTACACAATCCCATTCAAAAGGGACAACTAGGGAACAGGAAAGGGGTGACAGGCCCAAGCAAATATGAGCAGACATTGGGTCTAACGGCTCCAGAATAATCTTTGACTCCATGTCCACCATCCTTTCCAATCTTGTGATGGGAGCTGAGTCACCTAGGTCTTGCCTGTGGTTGTGGGGGTCTTCCTGACAGACTAGGTTAACTAATTGATTAACCATCTGTTAACTAATACCAAAGTCACTGCCACATTTTTAGATATCACCAGCAACAATCCAGGTGTCACTGCCAATTTTCTGTATTAGCTTGTTTTTCATTGCTTGTAACAGAATACCTGAAACTGGTAGTGTATAAAGAAAAGAAATTTTTATTTTACAGTTATGGATGGTAAATCCAAGGTCAAGGGGCCAGTCACATCTGGTGAGGGTCATCTAGGTAGTGGTGATCTGCAGTGTCCCGGGTGGTACAGGGCATCACAGGGGATCACAGGTGATAAGGCTGAGGGCATGACATGCTGCTTGGGCTTTGCATAATAAGTTTATATGAGATTTGACCTAGATCCATTTCTCTTCCTTACTTTGATAGTAAATTTGTTTTCCTAAACTTTTACAAGGAATGTTGACTTAGGAAAGCTTTCTTTCTTTCTTTCTTAAGAAGTAATTTTGAAAAACAGGAAGGAAATGTTTTCTTATCAGAATTCCTTCTTCCACTATTGTGTTTTTTTTTTTAAATACTAAATTGTATAGCAGCAAACCAAACCCCACAAATAATACATATATAGAATTATATACTATGAGAAAGTAAGATTTAACATAGAAATTCAAGATTGGTTTAAGGTTCATAAATCAAATAGTGAAATACAGTACATAAAAAAAAAAGGTAATAATCATTATCTTCATAGATATAAAAAAAAGTACTTGATGAGATCCAACATTTTCTATCTGTAACAGTACGACCACTGTTGTGTTTTATGTTGTTTATTAATACATGGGATCTGGGATTCTCTGACTTCCCCTGCTCTTCACTTTGGACTTCACCAGCACTGTTCAATTACTTACAACAACCAAAGACAAAATACAGTTCTTATGGCTATCAACATAGGAATATTTAAACAAAAGAATACTATAGATAAATGAAAAAGAGTGAAGTAGATATCAACAGTAAGCCTTCATTTTAAAATTAAAAATGGGATTGGCACCTATAGCTCAGCAGCTAGGGCACCAGCCACATACACTGGAGTTGGAGAGTTTGAATCCAGCCCAGGTCTTCCAAACAACAATGACAACCTCAACAAAAAATAGCCAGGCAATGTGGTGGGCACCTGTAGTCCCACATACTTGGAAGACTGAAACAAGAGAATTGCTTAAGCTCAAGGGTTTGAGGTTGCTATGAACTATGATGCCACGTCACCTTCCAGAGGGCAACATAGTTAGACACTGTCTCAAAAAATAAATCAATTAATTAAATAAAATTAAATTTAAAAAGTGTCTATATATATATATATATTTTTTTTTTTTTTGAGACAGTCTTAAGCTGTCTTCCTGGGTACAGTGCTGTGGCATGATAGCTCAGAGTAACACCCAACTCTTGGGCTCAAGCTAGCCTCTTGCCTCAGCTTTTCTACATTTTTGAGTAGAGACAAGGTCTTGATTTTTGCTCTGTCTGGTCTCAAACTCATCAGCTCAAGCAATTCAAGTGTATCAGCCTCCTAGGGTGCTAGGATTATAGTGCTAGCCACTACATCCAGTCCATACTTATTTTTGAACTGAAATAATACTTCAGTTGTAATTAAAAGAATAAATATTTCTATGTCAGTTCAATTAGCAATTATGATTGATATTTGTACCAACTATTACCATGCTATCTGCATTAACTATTCTAACACAACGCTACAATTTTAATAAGAGTCGAGCAAAAAAAAAAATCATTGAAAGGAATCAACCTTTTGATACCAACTCACATACACTTGCTACTTAATACTGTAAGAGTATCTTACATGATGCAGCAGATGAAGTGAAATATAATCATTTCAAAATAAAGTGGTATTTAATCCTCAAGAAATTAATATATTGTTTTCAATTTAAATTAATTTAAATTAGATAACATTAAAAATTACATATTTCTTTTGCAATAGGCATATTTCAAGCCCTCAAAGGACACATTAGGCCACTTCAGTCTAAATTCTATACGATGCATGTAGACGATCTCTTTTTTCACTCCTATTTGTTCTTATCCTGCTTTCTTCCTCTTAGTCTGGGAGCGCTGATGCATTAGTTATGAGAATTCAGAGGAGCTAGCTCCTTTTTTTTTTCTTGTAGAGACAGAGTCTTTCTTTATTGCCCTCGGTAGAGTGCCGTGGCATCACACAGCGCATAGCAACCTCCAACTCCTGGGCTTAGGTTCTCTTGTTTCAGCCTCCCAAGTAGCTGGGACTACAGGTGTCCTCTACCACAATGCCCAGCTAGTTTTTTGGTTTTTTTGGGGGGGGTTTGCAGTTCTGCTGAGGCCGGGTTTGAACCCGCCACCTTCGGTATATGGGGCAAGTGCCCTACTTGCTGAGCCACAGGTGCCGCCCTGCTCTAGCTCCATTAGTCCTTCGTAATGTGGACTCTATACATTGACCCAGCATTAGAGAACATGAAAGCTCTTCCGCCATTCTCAAATCAGCCACCTGTCCATTCCAATAACCACACTGACTATAGGGGGTTTTCCTGTTCTCAAGGCCATCTGATGTCGCTCTTTCCTGACTTCTTTTTCTTCTACACATTTTTTTCTGTTCTTTTCTTTTACATTTTTTTTTTCATTGTTGCTGTTGTAGAGACAGAGAGTGACTTTATACCCTGAGCAGAAGGCAGTGGCATCATTGCTCATTGCAACCTCACATTGCAGTGGGTAGCCTGCTGTCTCAGTCTCTCAAAGCCAATGGCATTACAGGTGTTCACTGTGGCACCCAGCTGGGTTTTTATTTTTTTCATTTTCTTTTTCTTTTTTTTTTTTTCATTTTATTTTTTTCAGGGACTCACTCTCACTTAGACAAGTCTCAAAATCCTGAGCTCAGTCAATCCTCCTGCCTCAGCCTCCCACAGTGCTAGGATTCAGCTACTGCGCCGGGCTCTTCTGCAGATGTTAATACCATGTAGATCTTATGTATTTTGAGGGTTGGTCCCCCTACTTGATTACATTTTATGGTTTAAAGGGCCATCTTACTAATTTTATTATAAATACTTGTTCATGAATTTTTGGCTTTATAATTTGGTTCTGCTGTCTCTATGTGAGGATTCAGAAAAATTGAAAAAGTGCAACTCCTGCTTCTGTCTTGCTTTCACCAATAAATTTTAGTGATGACTTTTTCAAAATCAAAATATATGCAATTCACTTTTGCATTACATGGAAAGTAGAGGGAAATTGGATAGGTATTGAGGGTAAACACACTTCTGATTTTTACTTTAACACTCTAGCCACTGGTGCATCCTGAATAAGTGTCAACACAAGCAGCAATATGAAGTATTTTCAGAGGGAAGGAGGTTGCTGTGAGTTTCATACTCAAGGAAGGTCACATGGAAAGGTGGGATGGGGAAAATCCAAGATGGATAGATAATATTCTACACAAGCTGGGGATAATGTATTTCATTCATGCGACATGTGCAAAGTCTCCGGAAAGTAAAAGACTATGGGACATTTACAGGAAAGAGGGTTAGATTATTTGGCTAATGAAAGAATCCAATGCTTACTTGAAACACAAAATTGCAAATCCATCATGAGTATGGAATTCAGATAATTAATAATTAATAATTCAGAATTCAGATAATTCTGATAATTAATAATTTGAGGATAGTTTCCTCCTATTAGAAGGTCCAGTTCAAATCAAGGCATCAGAAACTGAGTAATCAACAATAGTTGAAGGACCAATGCAAACAGACAAATGAAGAGCTGATCAGCATACTCAACCCTCCATCTGAAGGAAATAAATAGGTGCCCATGCAAACACACGAGGTAAAAACAGATTGGCTGATGCACTAATGTTACCTTCCATCCCACCTGAGAGCAGCACCCTCTGTGGCAGACATGGAAGTGGTGAGTGTGTCTTACATGCTCCTGATCTAAGATGGCTTAAATTGGGAGTGGGGAAGCTGTAGCCTCTGGTGACAGCTACTTTCAGCTGAGTGGGGAACTCTCCCAAACTCCTGTCTGGGAGTTCAGTAACCACAACCTGGACAGAGGGTCCTAAGTGGGCCACCAAAGCAGCCACATGTCAGTTCCCATCCCACACCATGTCTCCTGGATTCAGCCCAGAAGCCAGTTAGTTGTTCACACATCTCTCTTCATCTGCCAGGCATGGTTGTGTAACAGCCCTGCCTCTTTGGCTCTTTCAGGGACTTCCAGTCTCTCTATACCCTTGGAGTACATTCTACTGTCTAGCTGCCTTTCCACCCCTTGATTGTTTCTCCTCTCACAGATAGCAGAAAAAAGAACCTCAGTGAGTTGTGTACACATGGCTTTTTTCCCAGAGCAACCTGCTTTAAGTGGCCTCTATATGTAGCTGGTGAGGTTAGAGTCTCCCAGACACTGGGATCCTAAACAACAAACTTGCTGTTGCATTACTGTGGCTGGATGTTAACAAAACAAGGGTGTGTAAGGTAGAAGTGATAAAACATTTAGATACTTTGATGGAAACAGAGCCCTATCTATTGATCCTTCTGATGTTAAGTGGTTTGAGAAACGATGAGAAGGATGGTGCCTGTGATCCTACCAGATGTGATATCTCAGTAATTAGAGGAGGGCGAGAAAGAATGATGTACTTTTAAATATCATGGGAGGAGGAGGAGGAGGAGAAGGAATGATGTACTTTCAAATATCATGGAGGAGTAGTATTGAATGCAATATTCTTTTAAACCTGGTGATGGAGGAGTAGGAGGGAGAGGAAAAGGAGTAGACTAGGGAGAGTAGATGAAGAGGGAAGAGGACCTGATGGAAGAGATAAAGCTGGATAAGATGAAGGCAGCTTAAGAGAAGGAGAAAGGGGTAAAGGAGGAGCATAAACAAACTTAGTGTCCAAAAATGTCATTAGGATACAGAGAAGAGAAATTCCTTGAGGGCAGAAACCACAAATACATTGGAAATTTCAGTGTGAACAAATGCCTATGCAGTTATCCTGCTAATGCTAATTGTGTGCTGGGAAGAGAGGAGAAAGATGATATCCACATGCCTAGCAACACCAAAACCCCTAGAAGCACACAGAGGTCACCAGGCTATTAGAGGAAAGAGAACATTGAGAGGGATGTTGAAGATATATTTTCATTGAATGTTTGGAATATGTTTATTCTGTTGTTATGCAGGAGAGAAGGAGGGCGAGTCCCTGGAGGAAAGAGAAATTCATTTCTCTTATTTAAAGAGCTCCAGATGGATTAAGAGGAGAGTACATTTTAAGGGTGAGAAGTGATATTAAAATGTTGGATGGGGGGGGCGGAGGCAAGATGGCCGACTGCAGCCAGCTTTCCTCAGAGGATCTCCTCCAGAAGAAAAGTTAAATGAGAGAAGGTTAGCAACTAAGATGATGGTTTGGATCTGAGCCAAGAGAGGAGGTTGAAGAACGCACATCAACCCTGCTGAGGCAAGTTGTGACCCCAAGGATACAAACAAAAGGTACAAAATCCATTGCCAAGCAGACAGGATCCCCCTCCCACATGAAAATGGCTCACAGTACACTCCATCAAAATAAATGAGTAGAGTTCAAATGTCCTCCCATGGGAGAGACCCTCTAAAAACAGGACCTCCTTCCCCTGCTAGAGTGCTATGGCACTCTCCTTCCAGGCATAAAACTGTATAAAACTGTATATATTCACTACCTGTAGTTTTGAAGTTCCAGCACTTCCCACCACTCTCACCTTGAAGTCTAGAAGCCTGTCTCCATGGAGTCCATATTCTTGGGTATTTTCTCAAGGGGTGTGTATGGGGAATAGGCTGTTGCTTATCTGTGCTGATTCTCCAGCACGGGAGGTCAACTGAGAGGGAACCAAACAGGAGACGCAGTACGTGGAGGCAAAGAGCAGCAGCCGCAGGGGCAGGAACAATAGGGCTCACACCCCTGAGGATATTCTGAAAGGACACTCCCAGTCTCTCTGGGCAACCAGAGAAAGCCAGGCATCTTCTCTGGTGGCAGCCAATGGCAGAACACATCTGAGACAGAAATGCAGGCCCCTTAAGTAAAGGTATGCCTGAGGCAATACAATCCATGTCAGGGAACCGGGACTAGAATACATGCTTGCGGAGACAGCAGATTCCCAGGGCATGGCAGACCCAGAGAACCTCACTAAGCATCAGGTGCACCCAGCACTCAGGGGATCATAGCTGAGACAAAGGCAGGCAGGCAGTGGCTGGAACTGACAGCTAAGTGTCTGTTGTGACCATGTCTGCCATAACAGGAACTGCATCTGAGACTGGGCAATGGCACAGACAAGGCTGAGTTGCTCAAACAGCATCTCATCTGCAGGGGAATTTAGCCAGGGCAGAAATAAATTCTGCTAAGTTGTTCTGTTCTGTCAACAACATCAATCAGGGGCGGGGCTAGAACTGAGTGAACTACCACAAACACCATTGAGCACCCAAGGTTGTTAGACCTCACCTTCCCCTGCCGGATAGTGGCAGAGATTGGTGACCTGGCTGAGGAGACATAGATCTCCCTCTGACTCAGGCATGTACAAACCCCTGGAGCATCTCTCTGCTCAATGGAAGGAACTGGGTCACATCGCAGAGGGGTTACCAGTGACTGGGTGTGACAGAGGTGCAAGGTGGGGAAGGAGGCATCAACCTTCCCAGACTAATTAATTTACTGGGTGGGTCCCTCTGAACTTATGGAGCACCCGAGCGAATCATCACTTGATTTGCCACCAGACCCCTGCTATCTAGTTGCTGGAGACCTTTTGAACTTTCCCACCTGAGAACGGTGCTGACTGGGACAATTTATCTGGACCTCTTGATCTGGGCCAATTACCCAAGGACTACCCAAAGTAGTACCCTGGGTGTATGTTTGTGGAAAGGTTTCATTTTCCTTTTCCAATTGTTGCCTATGGTGGGGGGGCATGATGACTGAATTGCTGGTATTGCTCCACAGTTTAGACTTCAACCCAGAATAATTGATTCACTAGGGTAAGATAGAGACCAGCTGAAGATAAGATAGAGCCACTTAGCCGCACCACACCAAGAAGGTCCCCCAGTTCTCAAGCCATAACACTGTACAAGTCATTGGCAAAGCCTTTGGGGAAAAGGTACAGACACCAATCCCAGCTTTTGGGCAAAGGACTGGCCAATCACTACTCCTGGTGCCCCCAACCCAACTTCTCCTTATCTGCTCATCTAGCCAAACAGAGTAAATTAATCATGAATCAGAGGAAAAACTCCAGTAACATAAATAACCAGAAGATCAATACCCCCAAGGAACAATTTGGAGGACACAACTAAAGATACCATTCATAAACACATGGCTGAAATGACAGAAACTGAATTCAGAATTTGGATTGCAAATAAGATCAATAGGATAGAGGTAAAGCTGAAATGAGAAATTCAAGGAGCATTTCAAAAATTGTCTTAAGAATTCAACAAATTCAAAAATAAAATCACCAAAGATTTTGACACACTTGGACAAGAATTTGCAGCCCTCAAAGATATGAGAAATACAGTAGAATCCCTAAGTAACAGAATTGAACAAGCAGAAGAAAGGGTTTCTGAAATTGAAGACAAAGCATTTGAACGCTTCCAAACCCTCAAAGAGGAAGAGAAATGGAGAGAAAAAATATGATTGTCTTAGAGAGATCTGGGATAATTCAAATAAAGGCAATATTTGCCTGGTAGGGCTCCCTGAAGGCGATGAAGTGGTGTTGCAAGGCACAGAGGCTCTTCTTTATGAGATTATGCAAGAGAAATTTCCAGAGATGTCAAGAGATTTTGAAATCAGATAGCAGACTCTTTTAGAACCCCAGCACAATTCAACCCATATAAGACACCCCACAGGCAAATCATAATTAACTTCACTAAAGTTAATATCAAGGAGAAAATTCTGAAAGCAGCCAGACATAAGAAAATCATAACCTACAGGGGAAAAAATATCAGAATAACTGCAGCTCTATCTGCTGAAATATTTCAAGATAGAGTAAGGTGGTCATCGACTTTTAATCTTCTAAAACAAAATAACATTCAACCCAGGATCTTGTATCCAGCTAAACTGAATTTAATTTATGATGGAGAAATTAAATACTTTAATGACATTCACATGTTGAAAAATTTGCCATAACGGAACCAGCTCTCCAGGATATTTTCAGACCTATCCTCTATTATGATCAGTTCAATCCTCCACCACAAAAGTAAACTTACTCAGAAACGTTTGATAAAATTCCAACTTCAACAGTAGCGAAAGGATTAAAAATGTCCACTGGACTTTCGAAAAATTTGATACCAAAGATTCCACCAAGATAATCAATATTCTCAATTAATGTGAAAGGCTTACATTGCCCTCAGAAGAGGCACAGGTTGGTTGAATGTATACAAAAACTCAGGCCAGATATCAGCTGCATATAAGAATCTCATCTTGGAGGGAGGGGCAGATAGCCAACTGGAAGCAGCTTCTGACAGAGGCTCCTGTCCAAAAGGAGAACCTTCAGAAACTGCCCAATTGAGCTGAAGAATGAGAGCCCAGCCGAGAGAGAGAGAAGTGATAGCCGCAGGTCACCTCTGAGGCAAGCAGCGACGTCCAGAAACCAAGCTTCAGGCAGAAAAACTGAACTAAAGTTTTCCGCCATTCTGAACTTCCAGGACACCTTTCCCCCCTTACCTGATGTGACAGAAGCCTGACCTCTGCTGAAACTGAGGGAGGAAGACTTGAGCAGCACCCACTCTCCCTATCTTCTGAATCATGTGGCCCACCAAATAAGAGACTTGGGGCCCCACAAAGCCCCAGCCAGCCCCCAGGCCGGGGACACTGCTGGGACCACCTTATGGCTCTGATCCACGCCCTCTAGGACTCAGCCTTCTGCTTGCAGCAGCCAGGGACTCTGCCAGGCCTTGGATCAGCACCTGGCCTACTGTGGCCAGGGACCCCGCTGGGACCCGCACGCCAGGCCTTCGCCTGCCACCCACACCAGCCAGGGGTACCACCAGGAACCTGCCATACCTCCGCCTGCGTGCCCAGGCCAGGAAATCTGGGAGCCACACAACCCGCCTCCTTCCCTACCCTCTCTGCCTCCTCACCAGCCCCAGCCAACTGGCCAGGATCGTAGGAGGCTGCGCCAATGGTGCCCCCCCCCCCTGGAGCCCTCCTCCCAGCCAGAGACTGCTGGAGGCACAGGATCCATTTTCAAAGGCCAACAGGTGCCCCATCCCACACCCTGCTGGTTGACCCATACGTGGCACACTCTGGAGCTGCTCCTGCAGCCAGAACTTCCTGGGTGGGGCAGTCCCAGACCAGCTACACAGGGTTACTCCCTACAAAGATCCAGTAATACCAGAGTGATCCTGGTGGGGTCTGATCTGGGAAAGACACCTCCCCAACCCTGATGATGGTCATAGGCAACAGGGAAAAATAATCATGAGGACAAATCAACAGAAAAACTCTGGCAATATGAATAATCAGAGTAGATCAACTCCCCCAAGGAATGACAAGGTAGATACAGCACAAAATCCCTTGCTTAAGAAAATGGCTAGGATGTCAGAAGTTGAATTCAGAGTCTGGATAGCAAATAAGATCAGTGCAATGGAGCAAAAGATGGAATTAGAATTACAAGCAGTAATCCAAAAGATGTCTCAAGAACTGAACGAATTCGAAGACAAAATGACCAAAGATTTTGAAACATTAAGACAAGAAGTTGCAGCCCTCAACAATCTGAAAAATACAGTAGAATCCCTCAGTAACAGAATGGAGCAAGCAGAAGAAAGGATTTCTGACATGGAAGACAAAGCTTTGGAATGCTCCCAGACTTCCAAAGAAGAAGAGAAATGGAAGGAAAAAACAGATTATTCTCTTAGACAGCTCTGGGATAACTCAAAGAAAACCAATATTCGCCTTATAGGGATACCTGAAAATGATGAA
>CAUYON010144171.1:0-28433 GCA_963573935.1 Arctocebus calabarensis
GTACCTTTATTTACAATAGATTACAGAATTTTACATAATACTTAACAAAATATTCTCTATGTGTAAGAAAGGAATTGATGAAAAAGTGTTCCATAAACTGGGGGTGTGATGGAAACCTTCCCTCTTCCCCTTCTTCCTCCCGAGGTGGTTGGATCTGCTTTCACTGGACCCCTCCCACGCTCTGACCTTGCCCTTCACTGTAGGAAGTCTGCCATCAGGCTCCCAGAGAGCAGGAACTGTGTGACATCCAAGGGCACACCCCTCCCAGCCCGTGGGGATCCGAGAGAACTGACTTCTCCAGGCTTTCCCAAGGAAAAGATCTGAATGAGAGGGTCACAGGGCCACCTAGGGTCCTGCAACTACATTTCCCAGAGTCCCTGGGGAGGCTCCAGCCAGACCGTGGGGGCGGGGACACTTTGAAAGCCCAGTGAGAGCCGCTGCTCTGCGGACTTTGAAAGCCAGAGGAACGCTGTTCAGCCTGGTTCCTGGTTCCTGGTTCCTGGTTTCTGGGCACAGGGAACTGATCAGCCGAGCTCTGTAAGTAACTGGAAATGCGCTTTAAAATTGAGGTTTAATCCTTTCTCTCAATCTGGGTACGGGATCTAGATTCTGAATTTCCAGTTCCAGCATGTTCAGAAAGTTTGGCAGGTGCAGACTTTGAGTCTGATGCCGCAACTCTCTATAGCATTATGATGACTTTACCAGGCTCTTGATTCATGCCCCCTGGTTTTGAATGACAGCAGGACCTATTTGTACCTGTGAGAACTTGGCCATGTCACGTCACTTCTCTACAACTTGGTTTCTCCATCAGTAAAATGGACTTAATAAATCTGCTTCAAGGGAGGTTGTGAGGCCTTAATACACAGGTGTTAAGCGTTAGTTACTGTATTTAAAGTGAACTTTCTCCACTGGATTTTCCTCTTCCATACAGGTGACCACTGTCTTCTGTCCCCTCTGGGGGACTAGCTGTCCCAAAGAACCCAGCTGGTCCTGAAGGCAGCACACTCCTGACAGCTTCTGCTGTCATTAGCTGATCAGAAAACTCCCAAGGATGGCAACTGTCCCGTGAAGTTGCTGTCCTGGGAGGTTGTGCTGGGTTGTCAGCAATGTCTAGGGGGATTCCTGGGGAGGAGGAGGGTAGAGCCTGGTGGAGTCTTAGTGGAGATGTCTCCAGGAGCCGTAAGTGACAAAAATGCATTCCTTAACTGTCGGATGAGGGCATCAGCCCCTGAACACAGGCGTGCAGAATTCCCTGTGGAGAGAGGGGCGGGCCAGGCCAAAGCCCTGGGCTGGGTGGGATGGACTTTGGGGTCTAGACTCTGCTCTGGCGGGGTGCCCACAGAATGTATGACTGTTCTGATAAACTGTTCTTTCCTTCCTCTTGGCCCCTCCTTTTAGTTCCTGAAACACAACCCTGTCATTGAAAAGGAACTTTGTAACTTTCAACTGTCTAGCTGTGTCCTGCCCCAGACTGAGTCAGGCCTTCACCCTGTTCAGCTCCATAGCAGTCTGCCTGTCCTTTTGCTTTCCTGGACTAGGCCAAGTTCCCACACTCACTGCGTGGCCACCACAGGCATTTACTGGGAGAGTGTTCTGTTTACCCTCCTGTACCCCTGCGGGAGACCAGTAGGTCTAATAGGCTTCACTGGAGTCACCATCTTTAAAAATATTGTTTTAAAAATTACTTTAGAGAAGGAATTCACTCTCCAGTTCCTTTCAAGCTCCAGCCCCCCTTGAACATTACACTTAGATATTTTCCGCCTTTACATTTCAATCATTTAACCAGAATATGTTATGTTATAGTTTTTTCACTGGGAGCTATTACTCTGGATAATCTCTAGTGCACTGAGTTCCAGAGGGTAACAATAAAACCAAAAAGGACACTGTTATTTCTCAGAAACTGCCAACTCACCTGTAATTAGGCACTGTCCACTCTAACCAAGCGAATATAACATTTTCTCGTACATTTGTGAACATCTTCTAAAAGCTCTCCCACTTTCCCCAGGGTATCCTTGAACCCCTGTGCTCTGGTGCTACTGATTCCTGGATTGCTGTCTGCTCAAATCAACTCTTCAAAGTTGTAATGTGTGTCACTTTATCTTTGTTCATTTCCCATCTTGACAATACCGGATCAGATTTTCCTAGAATCTGGTCTTCATCTTCAGGTTAATTTTTAACTTCATACTTCTATGACCATACCCTTTAAGCCAAAATGGCTTGTTCAATAGTGATAATCGGGTAGATTTTCTACTCCTTGTTTCGTATTGAAAGGACCCATTGCTCACCAACAGTCCTTTAGTGCGGCCGCCCTACTTCTTCATTTTCATTTTCATTTACTTCTTCCAGGGCCAGTGAAGCAGAAAATCTTTATCACACTTGTTGGATTTCTTAAGCTCTTTCATTTGAGATTTGCAATTTTGTTTGAGATGATCTTCATAATCCCATTGCCTTTATGATGGAACGAAGTTCTAACTGGAATCATATTTGGGGCTAACAGTTCCTTCCATACTTTGAAAACATAGTTCCATTACTTCACCTATTTCTGTGATATTTTGGGGTGATTTGACTAAATACAAATTTTTCTTTCTGTGCCTGATTACTAGAGTTTTAGATCTTGTCCAAATATTGATAAAGTGTTCTGGTTCACTTTAGGATGAGATGAAATGCGATTCTATCGATAGGGTTAGTTCTATTCTTGTAGAACTCAAGAACAAAGAAAGTTGGAAACACTGGAGATATAGGAAGGGTGGCTGGTCACAAAAAAAGAAGAGAAGAATATGGCTCATTTAATCTGGATTTCTAGCTTGTTATGCTTGAAAGATCAAAGAAATGATGATACTTTCATTACATGGTTCTGAAACTATTAAGTGAATTTATGCATGCAAAAGGTTTTGTATAATAAAGACAGTAAATGAGGGAATTAGTAAATAAAAATATGCAGTACTTATAACCACAGAGTGTTTTTATGTATGTAAAATACATTATACCTATGAATTGTCACTCAAAGAAATCTAAGTGCAAAAATAATACTGTTTGTCTTTGGTTTTTTCCTCAGGGGATCATGGACATTGAAGCCTATTTTGAAAGAATTGGTTATAAGAACTCTAGGAAGAAATTGGACTTGGAAACATTAACTGATGTTCTTCAGCACCAGATCCGAGCTGTTCCCTTTGAGAACCTTAACATACATTGTGGGGAACACATGGAGTTGGGCTTACAGGCCATTTTTGATCAAATTGTGAGAAGGAACCGTGGAGGGTGGTGTCTGCAGGTCAATCATCTTCTGTACTGGGCTCTGAGCACAATGGGTTTTGAGACCACAGTATTGGGGGGGTATGTTTACAACACCCCAGCCAAAAAATATAGCAGT
This sequence comes from Arctocebus calabarensis, assembly GCA_963573935.1. Classification (NCBI taxonomy): domain Eukaryota; kingdom Metazoa; phylum Chordata; class Mammalia; order Primates; family Lorisidae; genus Arctocebus; species Arctocebus calabarensis. The sequence goes on from CAUYON010144171.1 coordinate 3,371, forward strand.
GGCATGATTCACCTTCTACTGCAGGTGACCATCAATGGTAGGAAATACATTGCTGATGCTGGGTTTGGACGCTCCTACCAGATGTGGGAGCCCCTGGAGTTGATTTCTGGGCAGGATCAGCCTCAGGTGCCTTGCGTCTTCCGTTTGACAGAAGAGGATGGCATCTGGCACCTGGACCAGATCAGGAGAGAACAGTATGTTCCCAATGAAGACTTTCTTAATTCTGATCTCCTGGAAAAGAATACATACCGCAAAATCTACTCCTTTACTCTTGAACCTCGAACAATTGAAGATTTCGAGTCTATGAATATTTACCTGCAGGAATCTCCAGCATCTGTGTTTACAAGCAAATCATTTTGTTCCTTGCAGACCCCAGAAGGGGTCCACTGTTTAGTGGGCTTTACCCTCACCTATAGGAGATTCAATTATAAGGACAACGTGGATCTGGTAGAGTTTAAGACTCTGGATGAGGAAGAAATAGAAGAAGTGCTGAAAAATATATTTAATATTTCCTTGGAGAGAAAGCTTGTGCCCAAACATGGTGATCGATTTTTTACTATTTAAGATGCAAAACAAACCTATTTATATTTATTACCCAGCTCACCAGTTATCAACTGATGACGTATCATATTTCCTCTAAACCCCTACATTTTTTTGAAGAAAATCCTAGACATGAAATCATTTCACCCATAAAAAATGCCAGCTTATCTAATTAAATATCTTTTTACATAACCATACCCATTTTCAAATGAATAGTAATAAAGATGTTGTAAGGTTAGTCTGTGGTAATCTTTGGAACCATATGGTTTATGCTATAGAACTTTGAATATTAGGTTACTTTTTAATTAATAGAAGATTTTTAGTAGTGATAGATAAATATTGTGGAAAAACTTACTTTCTATAAAATATATTAAATCATTGTTGGCTAATATGAAGCAAATAAAACTTTTTGTTTGGAAGACATAGAATTTTATGGGGTGAGATGATATTTCCTCTATGGAGTCATCCTCTCGTTGTCTTTTTTTTGTCTCCTGCTTATATTCTTTTATGTCATTCTGGACTTTCCCATAAAAGAAGAAAAGCATAAACTTATTTTGTAAGTCTGAGTTGAAATCTTGTGGACACTTTATGAATCTGTGTCTTTGATTCCCCTGAGTTAAAAGGGAGATTGTACTTAGATTATTCAGTGCCAGAACTCTAAAGAACTATTTGCTATACAGATGAATAAGTGATATCAGTCTTGTTTTTGGTACTGAGGAAGCATTTAGTGAAAGTTCTCCTTCAGTCTTCTTTTATTTTTCTCTAAGACCAGTCTGAGAAAAATAGTGAAACACTCATCTCTGAAAGGAAAAGTAGCTGGGCATGGTGGCACACTTATAGTCCCCACTACTTGGGAGGCTGAGATAGGAGGATCATTCTAGCCCAAGAGTGTGAGGTTGCAGTGAGCTATGATGATGCCACTGCAATCTAGCCTGGGCAATAGAGCAAGACACTGAAAAACAAACCAAATTGTCAATTCTTTCAGATGACATGACCTTGTATTTGGAAAGGCCTAAAGAATTCACCAAAACAGAATAAAGAAAGTTGTAGGATACAAATCCTACATACCAAAATAAGCAACATTTCTATATTTCAACAGTGAACAATCTGGAAAAGACACCAAGGGAGTAATTAAAAGATCTAAAGAGAGATACGGGCTATAATACAATAACAGTAGGGGATTTCAATCTACCAGTTTCAGTAATGGAAAATGCAGATAATCTAGACAGAAAATCAACAAGAAAACTACACTTTATACAAAACGGAGCTAACAGACATTTATAGAACTTTCCTCCAACATCAATAGACTATATACTGTTCTCAAACACCCATGGAACATTCTCCAGTTTAGATCTTATGTTAGGCAACAAGTCTTGGGAAATTTAAAGTCTTAGGAATTTTCTGACCAAATGGTATGAAACTAGAAATCAATAACAGAAAGAATTTCAGAAAATTCACAAATACATGAAAATTAAACTACAGTCTCCTGAACAACCAATGTGCCAGTGAAGACAGTAAAGAGTAAGTTAGAAAAAAAATTCCTGAGAGAAAAATAGGAACACAATATACCCAAATTTACAGGATACTGCAAAAGAAGTTCTAAGGGGAAAGTTTAGAGCAATTAATGTCTACATCAAAAAGGAAGAAAGAGGCTCAGCACCTGTAGCTCAGAGAGTAGGGCACTGGCCACATAGACCGAGGCTGGTGGGTTCAAACCCAGCCAGGGCCTGCTAGAACAACAATGACAACTGCAACCAAAAAATAGCCGGGTGTTGGGGTGGGGGCCTATAGTGCCAGCTACTTGGGAGCCTGTGGTAAGAGAATTGCTTAAGCCCAAGAGTTTGAGGTTGCTGTGAGCTATGACACCAGAACATTCTACTGAGGGCAACATAGTAAGACTCTGTCTCAAAAAAAAAAAAAAAAGAAAAGAAAGATCTCAACCAAGTTAGCATTATACCTAATAGAAAGACGACCAAACTAAGCCTACTGTTAGCAGAAGGAAAGAAATATTAAAGATTAAGCAGAAAATGAAATAGGGATTATGCAAAAGATCAAGAAAACTGAGAGTTGGTTTTGAAAGGTTAAAATTGACAAATCTTTAGTTAGACTAAGGAAAAGAGAGAAGATTCAAGAAAATGAAACTAGAAATGAAAGGAGACATTACAAACGATACCACAGAAATACAAAGGATTATAAAAAACTATTATGAATAATTACATGGCAAAAAATTGTATAAACTAGAAGACATAAATAAATTCTCAGACACATGCAAACAACCCAAACTAAATTGTGAGAAAATAAAAAATCTGAACAGACAAATAGTAAAGAGATTGAATCAATAATAAACAGACTCCCATTTAGGAAAAGCCCAGGACCTGGTGGCTTCATTGCTAAATCCTACTAAATACTTACAGAAGGATTGATACCAATATTTTACAAACTCTTCAAAAGATAAAAAAAAAAATACTTCTATGCTCTTATAAGGCAAGCATTACCCTGATGTCAAAGCCAGATGAGGATGTCACACACACACACAAACCTATAGGCTAATATTTTTGATAAGCATAGACGAAAAAAATCCTGAACAAAATGTTAGCAAACTGAATTCCACAGGACATTAAAAGGATTGTTCGTTATGATGAATTTCTCTTTGGGATGCAAGAATAGTTCAGCTTACATATAGTAAATAAGATGCATTAGCAAAGAACAAGAACCATATCATCACCTTACTAGACACAGAAAAAGCATTAGCAAAATTCAATATCCTTTCATGATAAAAACTGCTCAAAAACTGCTAAAAATTATAGATAGAAGGCATATATCTCAGTCAACACAATAAAGGTGATATATGGGAAGCCCTCAACCAACATTATACTTAAATTGAAATCCTTTGTGACCTGGAAAAAGACAAGAATGTCCACTCTCACCACTTCTGTTCAACATATCACTGGAAGTCTTAGGCGCAGCAATTAGGATAGAGAAAGAAAGAAAAAGGAATGCAACTCAAAAGAGAATGAAAATTCTTCCTGTTTGAAGTTACATTTTCTTATATAAAGAAAATCCCAAAGAACCTGCTAAAGACTCATCAGATCTAATAAACTAATGAAGTTGCAAGATACAAAAACAACACACCAAAGTATATTAATAATTAACTTTCTGGAAAAAAAATCAAAAGAATAATCTCATTTATCATAGCTACAAAAAAATGCTCAGGAATAAATTTAACCAACGAATTGAAAACCTGTACATTGAAACCCATAAAATGTTAAAGTAAGAAATTGAAGAAGACAAAGATAAATGGAAAGATACTCTGTATTCATGGATTGGAAGAATTGTTCATACTAGGCCAGGTGAACTGGCTTATACCTGTAATCCTAGCACTGTGAGAGACTGAGGCAGGTAAATTGCTTGAGTTTAGGAGTTCTACACCTGCCTGAACAAAAGCAAGATCCATCTCTACTAAAAATAGAAAAACTAGCCAAGTATAGTGGCTCATACCTATTTTCCAGCTACTGGGGAGGCAGAAGTAAGAGGATTGGTCAAATCCAGGAGTTTGAGGTTGCTGTGAGCTATGATGCCATGGCACTCTACCCAGGGTGACAGAGTGAGACTCTGTCTCAAAATATATATATATTTTTTCACACTCCCTAAAGCAATCTACAGATTTAATGTAATCCTTATCAAGAATCCATTGTCATTTGTGGGGTAAAAATACCCACATATGTGCTCCATTAATACTGGGAAAGAATGGGTTAACATCATTTTTGCTAATGCAGAAAAAGCAAAAAAGCTGGGCTTCCCTGAGGCATACATAGAGGCTGTTTATTGGAGGTAAAAAGCCAGAAACAGAAACTCTGAAGTCATGCAGCCATAAAGCCCCAAAGGGTCAGAGGTTGGGAGCCCCTCTGCTTAGAGATATGGCCCAGAGGTTGACAAGTGTTAAATACACATTGTCTTAACAGCCTAAAAGTCTCAGCACTGTGGAAAGAAAGAGTAATAAAATCCACTGAAGGGGCTCGGGGCCTGTGGCTCAGCGGGCTAAGGTGCCAGCCATGTAAACCTGAGCTGGCGGGTTCGAATCCAACCTGGGCCCGCCAACCAACAATGACGGCTGCAACCCAAACAAAAATAGCCGGACGTTATGACGGGCGCCTGTAGTCCCAGCTACTTGGGAGGCAGGCAGAGGCAGGAGACTCGCTTGAGCCCAGGAATTGGAGGTTGCTGTGAGCTGTAATGCCACGACACTCTACCCAGGGGCGACAGCTTGAGGTTCTGTCACAAACAAACAACCCATTTGGCCTGGAGTCCAGAGAAAGGAAGGGGAGAGAGTGGCTAGAAGGAAGGGTATTTGGCTAGGCAAGGCACAGCCAGGCTGGCCTAGTTGAGGTCATTTATTTTTACCCTATGCTGCAGAAGCCATTTTGGGGTGTTCACCAGGAGTAGGGGCACCAGCTGGACCCTACGAGATCGGCTTAGCTAACCTGGACAGCACTCCCTTTGGGATGGCCCAGAAAGGGAATGCAAAGGTTGAGACTTGCCTGAGTGGCCTCTTCACTCCCCAAAGTCGGAGCCGGTCATACAGCTGCAGGAAGAGGTCCTATTTATGGCTGGCAGGCCCTCGGACATGATTATTTCATTTCTTTAGTCTCTTAGCCACTCAACAAATGTTGATGGAAGGCCTACAAGTGTCAGGCGCTGCAGTAGGTGCTGGGCAAAGATGCTGAACCACAGTAGCTGCGGATCCCACACTGGTGGAGCTTAGTCTAGTGCAAACATCCATGGAGAGCCACATAGCAAGCGTTCTAGACTGCGGGAGCCGTGCAGTCTCTGTCACAACTGCAGCTGAGGTATAAACGCCAGCCACAGCTTACTTTGTCCACCCTGTGAAATAAACAGGTGTGGCTGTGTTCTAATTAACTATTTACAAACACACCTGTGGGCTGGATTTGGCTCCCTGGTTGTAGTTTGCCTGCCCCTGGCTTAACAGGAAGACATTCCCTAAACAGATCAATATCTGCTGTGATGTAAGCTGTTGACAGGTGTTGGTGGAGAAAAGATGGGAAAAGGGTGGAGATGCTCTTTATTTAATGTGCATTTGTCATCTCTCTTTAATATCCTTCAGTTTGAAAGTTTTTTTTAAATTTTAGATTAATATGAGGGTAAAAATGGGTAGGTTACATTGTTTGTGTTTCAAGGTCAAGTTCAAGTTATATTGAACCCTTCATCCAGGGGGTGTGCTGTATACCCCTAAATTGTGCACATTAGGTGAGAGCACCCCAATTCCCCAAGATGATCTTTCTAATGGGCCAGTGTAAAGAGGGATGGCAGACCAGATGTGTGAATCCTTCCATTCATTCCAGGCAGAAGGAATCACACATTCAAGGACACAGAAGCAGGGGCTGCTTGAAGAATAGCAAGGTGTGGGGGATGGGCATTGCTAAGCCAGCCTAGAGAAAGAGTGGGGAGGGTAGGGGCCAGCCAAATAGGCTGGGACTGGAAAGCATGTTGTGTTAGACACTCCAGGACCCCCTAACATGTTGGGAAGCCTGTCTAGTGGGTTTTGAGAAGGGACATTTCAAAGGCTGCTGTGTTGGTGACAGAGAGGACAGAGGTGGAAATGGGGAGATTGGGGAAGAAGGAACTGCAGTTGTCTGGGTGGACATGATGGACTGGGGAGACAACGACTTTGGTTCTTGTCTTGACAATAGAGCAGTTGGGGTTCATGAGAGTCAAGCCTGACCTCAGGGGCCTCTGCTGAGGTAGGAATCCCTGGAGGGGGAATGGGGTAGGAGACAGTGGAAAGGAAGGTAGTTCCCTTGCCTTGCTAATGCCACAGAGATCTCCCTGGCAGCCTGGACTTCTCAGTCCAGGGAGGGGCCTGGGATAGTGAGGCAGAGTGTCTGCCCAGGAGGGGTCAGGGTGAACGGATATGATAGCTAGAGGGGAAGGGTGGTGCTTGGGCAGTTGACAGGGAATAATCTACTTAAACGACATTCTCCCGTAGGCCCTCTTGGGGTGGCTGCAGAAGCCCAAGGTTGACAGCGACAAAGAAAAAATTAGGCTGTTCTGCAGCCACACATTTTAATAGTTTGGGGGGACTCTATAGCTGTGACCTTGTATTTTGAGGGTCAAATGGCTTGTCTGTGGGATTTCTAAGGCTGCTAAGTCCGTGTCTTTGGGTGAATTTCTTCCCTTGCTGGGCCTCAGGTTCTTTATCTATAAAATGACGCAGATGAGATGAGTCCTAGTTCTGAATTGAAATGGTTCTTTTACAAAGTGTGAGCGTCTGGGACTCCCCCCGGGTCCTGGGGTGTGCTGTACACATAGAGCAGCAAGATTGACCTAGACCAGGGTTTCCAGCCTGCCCGTCGTGACCCGTATTGGTGGGTGGGAAATGTATTTGATAGGTTGTGACCAATGTTGAACTGAAATAATTCCAGGCAAAAGGGAAGGTGAGAGGCACTGGGTGGAGGTGGTGTGCACTGGGCTGTCAGATAAAATGCATTTCTCTTATTGGCTCCATTTAAACCCAAGTTTAAGACTATTAGCCCAGGAGTCTCCAAGGCCCTGCTGGGGTCAGCTGTGTTCAGAGCACCTGCCCTGAATTTGTTCCACTTCAGTATTGCTTTTCAAGGGATCTGGGACAGAGCAGCCTTGGTTTCCCCTTGGTAAGGCCGAGGTTCCAGCTTGGGGTTTGGTGGTGGGGATTTGGAAAATAAAAAGACCACAATAAGAAACAAACAGGAGACTAACCCCAAGTGTGATCTCGCCGTGTTGGGAGTTCTGTTTTAGAGGCTTAAAAAGACCCCTCCCCTCCCCCCTTCTCTTTCCAGAAGAGCCGAGTGCACATAAGGTCGCCAGCCCACCCTCCGGACTCGCATACCCCGATGATGTCCAGGACTATGGCCTCAAGCCATACAGCCCCTTTGCCAGTCGCTCTGGCGAGCCCCCCGGCCGATTCGGAGAGCCGGATAGGGGAGGGCCCCAGAACTTTCTGAGCCCGGCCAAGCCAGCGGGGGCCTCGGGCCTGAGCCCTCGGATCGAGATAACTCCGTCCCACGAACTGATGCAGGCAGGGGGCCCCCTCCGCGTGACAGACGTTGGGCTCCTGGTGGAGCAGCTGCCCCCGCCGGGGGTGGCCGCCAGCCCGCGGTTCACGCTGCCCGTGCCCGGCTTCGAGGGCTACCGCGAGCCGCTTTGCTTGAGCCCCGCTAGCAGCGGCTCCTCTGCCAGCTTCATTTCCGACACCTTCTCCCCCTACACCTCGCCCTGCGTCTCGCCCAATAACGGCGGGCCCGACGACCTGTGTCCCCAGTTTCAAAACATCCCTGCTCATTATTCCCCCAGAACCTCGCCAATAATGTCACCTCGAACCAGCCTCGTCGAGGACAGCTGTCTGGGCCGCCACTCGCCCGTGCCCCGTCCGGCCTCCCGCTCCTCGTCGCCTGGTGCCAAGCGGAGGCATTCGTGTGCCGAGGCCTTGGTTGCCCCGCTGCCCGGAGCCTCACCCCAGCGCTCCCGGAGCCCCTCGCCGCAGCCCTCGACTCACGTGGCAGCCCGGGACGACGACGGCGCCCCGGCCGGGTACCCCCTCACGGCTGGCTCTGCCGTCCTCATGGACGCCCTGAGCAGCCTCTCCGCAGACTCGCCTTGTGGGATCCCCCCCAAGATGTGGAAGACCAGCCCTGACCCCTCGCCGGTGTCTGCCGCCCCACCGAAGGCCGGCCTCCCCCGCCACATCTACCCTGCCGTGGAGTTTCTGGGTCCCAGCGAGCAGGAGGAGAGGAGAAACTCGGCGCCCGAGTCCATCTTGCTGGTCCCGCCTACTTGGCCCAAGCAGCTGATGCCAGCTATTCCCATCTGCAGGTGAGAAGGGCTTTGAGAACCGTTTATCAAATAGTTTAATGGTAAGGGGTGGCTTTCTGGTTATAAGCATGGGCTTCAGAGCCCAGTGGACTGGATTGAAGTCCTGGCTTTACCACTTGTTGGGTGTGAAACCCTGAGCCACAGTTTCCTAATCTGTAAAATGGGTATGGTTAGAGTATCTGGCTCAGCAGGTGACAGGAGAGATGCAATTGCTCATAAGGCACCTCACTCATTCATTCATTCCACATGTATTTATCAGACATCTGCTATGTGCCCGATTCTGTTATATAGTTACTGGTGAACTAAACAGGCAAACATTTCTCCTTGACGGAGCTGGCATTCTAGTAAGGCCAATGCAAGCCTAAATGTATAAAATCTACTATCTCATTTTAAGAGGAATTGATGTTCCTGGCATCTATGTGCCTCAGTACAGTACTTGGTTATATGGCGCTCCCCTTGCCTCCTATAATGTGTAAGCCCTAAATCTCAAGGAGCTTAAAAATCATGGCAAGCTGAAGAGCTGCACACAGATGGTAGCACACAGGCTTGGGGGGCTCTTGGGACTGCATCTGAGCCCCCGTTTTGTCACTCACTGCCTGTGTCCTTGTGGGTCTCTCTGCTGCTGCCCACCTGTTGCTGTGCTTGTGTCAGACATTGCCAATCAATTGGGAACCTTTTCCTAATCCTTTCCAGACCAGGCCCAGGGCAGACATCATTAATCAATCAAGACCCTTCATGTTTATGGATCACCTTTCCTGGCCTTGGTTCATTCCCTGTGAGAGAAGGATAAACAATAGTACCTTCCTCATGACTTCTACCCCTAACCCCTAACCCGGGATTAGGTGAAATGATAGATGTTAAACCCTTGGCACAGAGCCTGCAGAAAGTAAGAGCTCAAAGAAGGGAGTTGTTAGCATAGGAGACTCTTAGTATCAGCGGGATGCCCTTTAAAAAGTGTTTCCTCATTGGTGAGCCTTGCGCTAGGAGATTGAGCTTACACTAGCTTTTAGAATAACGATAGTGATGGCAATGACCACAGATACTTAAAGATGCTTCCTAGTGCCAGGCACAATTTTAAGTACAGGTATTCCTTTGCATCCATGGCAGATTGGCGCCAGGACCCCCCAGGGATACCAAAATCCTCAGGTGTTTCAGTCCCTTACCGTAAATGGTATCGTATTTGCATAAAACCTACACACGTTCTTCTGTACGCTTTAGATCATCGCTAGATTACTTGTGACACTTAAGGCAGTGCCTACACGTGACTTCACTCACGTGGATTCCACATAGTACTTAGAGCATAGCAAATTCAAATTTTGCTTTTTGAAACTTTGTGGAATTTTTTTTGCTGCGTATTTTTTGATCTGAGCCTGGGTGAATCCATATATGCGGAACCCAAAGAGACAGAGGGCTGACTGTACTCTCTGTGTATTATTTCATTTAATTCTTATGTAAGCCTGGTTTGGTATTAGTTTTTATCTTTGATTTGCTAAGAAAAAGGAGGTGCACAAAGGCTAGGGTCAGGTATCATTCTATCTCTTCTGTTAGATAAAGAATTGGAAGGCTTACACTGGTACCATTATCCCTATGGTTTTCAAATTGTTTTTTATTTTAGTAATGGAAGGCTTTAAATTCTCCAAATAAAATATTAAATTGAGAATATAGGTAAATGTAGAGCCGTTTTGATTGCTATGGGGATGAAGGTGGTCAAAAGGCCCTGACCAGTGAACTTTGTTTATCCGTACCAGAGCAAAATACCCCAGAGCAAAATAGACTGCAGAGAACATCTGGTCTGGCATTTTCTCCAGAGCAGGTGCTGAGAACACCAGTGCCACAGTAGGCCAGTCAGTGTTTTTTTTAACAAAGGAGTTTTTGGATTTAACAGAGTTAAACCGATACCCCTGTGCAGGCCTTCTCAGAGCCTTTAATGTGGATAGACTGCACAGTGATTTCAAAGGCCATTTGGCTACAGCATTCTGACTTCTGGGACTGAAGTGTCACCAAATCACCTTAGGAAATGCTGATCATGACCAACTCTTTGTGCAGATTTGGGCTCAGAGAGGTGAAGTGACAAGTCCACAGTCACCAGCTGGTTAATGACCAAACTGGAAACTAGAATCTGGGATTCCTGGCTCCTCGTTCTTCCAGCGACATGTACACCTCAGTCTCCAAACTATGATTTTATTTAATAATTAAGAGTCAGGAGGAGCATTTATGTAAAAATATAATTGTGGTAAATTTATCTGAGATCTTATTGTTTATAAAATACTCCCCTCTCCCTTCTGCATCTTGATTTTAAAAGCTTATGAGTGTTAGCGTCTTTTAGCCTCTAGTGCTAGTCTGTACCAGCCAATGAAATATTTGCAGAAATTTAGAGGATAGGGTATTCAGAAAAGTCAGGGTCTGTGGACAACTCAGATGAGGGCTAGAATTCATATGCTGAATTTCAGGCTGTCTCTGATGGTCTAATTCTTAAGATTCCAGCTTGGTGCCCATAGCTCAGTGGTTAGGGCGCCAGCCACATACACTGGGGCTGGTGGGTTTGAACCAGGCCTGGATGAATGAATGAATGCGACACAACAATGAGAACTACAACAACAAAAAATAGCTGGGTGTTGTAGTGGGTACCTGCTGTCCAAGCTACTTGGAAGGCTGAGGCAAGAGAATCACTTAAGCCCAGGAGTTTGAGGTTGCTGTGAGTTGTGACACCATGGCACTCTATTGAGGGTGACATAGTGAGACTCTGTCTCAAAAAAAAAAAAAGATTCTATTCTCATGTCAAAAACCTATTTCAGAACCCTAGAAAGTTATAAATTGAAATTTTGGGCTAGACCATGGAATGTTCTACTCACTAGTTTTTTTTGATACTTCAAAAGATATTAATACGGGATTAAGTAATTTTTAAAAATTAAGCGTTATTTTTGCAAACTTTAAAAAATGTTAGTTTGCCTACATGATGTCCATAAGAGTATTTGACATGTGGCACTTTGGCTACAGGAGAAGCTTAAAGGCATTTTATCACTACAGGTAAAGTAGAAATAAAGGTACTTGGACACTCTTAAGACTTCAGGGTAAGAAGGGCTTCAGGAGGCAATCTGGCAGGGAAAAGGGGTGGAGATTTGCTTTGATAGGATGTAATTTTCAGTTAGATTGTATGTTTACAGTACCAGGTTGGACTCTGGTACTAGTAAAGTTTATGGGGGTACTACCCTCCATGCTGCTCCCACCCTGCCATTGTCCCCTTGGTACTGCTATGATAGAGAAGACATAGAATTGGCCTTATTGCAAATGATTAGTTAATCTGGTTGATGGTCTCATATTCTAGTAGCTCTGAGTGAAGAGGGAAAGAGTACTCTGGATTAACAATTTCTTTCATATGTGAAAAAGCAGGACATAGTGACACAAATCCATGCATTTGCAACTTCAAAGTTACTTTGTGTATAAAAGCCTTCTTTGAAATAAAGCTGTTCATTCATTCATTCATCCATCCAACTGCTGAACATTTAAGGAGAACCTATCAAATACCAGGCATGGTTCTAGGATCAGTCCACACATGAGATATTTTCTTGGACCTAGTTAAAATCTATTAGTCTGTAAGAAGGCAATATGGCAATATGGACACATGAGCAGTGCACTGGATTTGGAGGGCACCTAAGCGACATTGTTGGAGCCTTGCTGTGTCTCGCTCTGTGATGTACTGACATGCTAGCTCGGGTCTCCCTTCCTGTCTACTTTTCCCAGAGGAAAAGAAATTATAACAGTTAGAAATGTACTAGGACTAACATATAATGCTTGCCTCAACATCTAGCCTTTTGTTCATATATGGTCATGTGCTGCATGACAACATTTTGGTCAATGACAGATTGAATACTTGTATATGATGGTGGTCTTGTAAGATTATAATACCGTATTTTTACTGTACCTTTCAGTATTTTGATATGTTTAGATCACGGATACTTACCATTGTGTTGAAATTGCCTATGATAGTCAGATGTTGTAAAGGTGTGTAGCCTGGGAGCAATAGGCTATGCCATATAGCCTAAGTGTGCAGTAGGCTACACCATCTAGGTTTGTGTAAGTATATTTGGTGGTGTTCACATCATGAAAGATTTTTAAAAATACATCTCTGTTAAGCAACATATGACCATATCCACAATATTCAGAAAAGGGGCCATTTATAATTATTGTACAGGCTGATTGGTTCTACTTTCTGGTGCACATGGCTGACTCTATTTCCTCCTTCAGCATCCCAGTGACTGCATCCCTCCCTCCACTCGAGTGGCCACTCTCCAGTCAATCAGGCTCCTATGAGCTGCGGATTGAGGTGCAGCCCAAACCACATCACCGGGCCCACTATGAGACAGAAGGCAGCCGAGGGGCTGTCAAAGCTCCAACCGGAGGCCACCCTGTTGTTCAGGTATGGACTTGAATTCTGTTCCTTTTGCATCTGGTGCTTGATTCATTTCTGCTAAGCCACTCTTTGATGCTTATTGGGCTGAGGTATCTGTTTCAACCTCTTACTCCTTTGAGGGATGAGAAATTTAAGATTTATACAATTTAAGATTGAATTAGTATCAGAAGCTTATCTTGTTACTCAGAAGCCCTAGGAGAAAGTCTTCTTGAGCTAGATAAGTGGATAGAAATAACATTCATGTGTCAAGATACTTCCTCTCTTGAAGTCTTTCTGATTGAGAAACTGTTAGTTTTGCAGAGGTTTGTGTATTGACAGAAGGTTTCTGAAGCTGTCATCTTAACTTTTAGATGACAGTCCATTGAGGAAAAACAATATACCCTTGTAAAATACAGAAAAGTAAGAAAAATTAAAATGATACATAAACTACCCAAAATATTACTGTTTTGATCTATTACCTATTGTCCTTTTTTCTGTTCACAAGCATGGCAGTTTCTAATGCTGGGTATTTATATAATTGATGCTATGGTGAATGTGTGGTTTGTACTCTGATTTTTGTTTTTACTTTACATTATACCACGAACATTTATTTCCTCCTATTTTTTTCTTAATTGATGTCTCTTATGTCTGTAGCTTTTGATTTAAGCTCCGATTTCTCAAAATAAGTGCGCTTTTTTTCTTGCAAAATAATCGGAGTTGAAATATTCTTAATTATATAGTCTGATTAAGTAGGAACTGTGGACTGATGCCCACCAACCAGCTTGATTAACCAGAACCTTTAATATATTTAAATTAATATAACTTTTTGGGTTTTTTTGGTATTTGCCTTAAATTTGGAGTCTTCTTTGATAAGAACCTGATTCTTAATCTATAGTACAGAACCCCCTAGGTTGGTTCCTAAAAATTTTAGATCTCTGAAATTACTTAATTAGAAACTACAAAACGTGAGTAGAGCCTAGACAGACAAGCAAACCCCAAACCCTAATATTTCCACAAGTGCTTTGAGTGTATACCCATGGTTAAGGACTTCTATGATGATATTAAGGACTTATCAATCCTAGAAGCTCCTTTCTCTAAACGTGACAGTGTGGTCATCTTGTACACTATTTCTGTTCATTTATTTATTTCCTTTACCGTCATAGTTTTGTCTCTCTTTGCATATGTAGTAGTTGTTGATTGTATTCTGACATCACGATTATATACACTGGACATTGTAGGGACTCTGGATTTTGTTATCTTCCTCCAAAGGCAGCTCAGTTACTGGCTGATCTCCTTGAACTTATATAAGCTTGATTTTTCAGTTTGTTAGATGGATCTGTAGAAAAGTCAAGACGTTTCTAACATAATGGGGCTTAGCCTTTAAACTCTCTTCTGTGTGGGTCTAGTTGGGGATTGGTTTTAGGCCCTGGTAGGGCAGGTCTGGAGTAGCCCTTACTCTAAGGCCTGTGCTTGTTCCTAAGCAAGCTTTTTGGGTGCTTGGCAGGGAGGTCTCTCCCACACTGACGGGCTGGAACTGCAGTGAGCCAGCCCCACTCCAGTTTTATTCTCGCTGTTCTCCTTTCTACTCCTTTGTAGCCTCTCTTGGGTAAGCGTCCCAAAGTTCCCTCTGTGCCTGCACAGCCCAGCCCTTGGCCAAGGACTTGATTGCTCCCCTAATAGCATCTCTCTTTGATGCCTTGTGTACAGATTCCAGCTGCCTCTGCAGCCTGGCACTCTGAACTCTGCCTCCTGAGCTCAGCGAGACCACTATTCTCCACTCTCTGTGTGTGGCAGGGGAACTGTCCTCAGGCAGAGAGGCAAAGTGAAAGTGGGCTGGCCTGGGTGCTTCTTTCCCCCGCTGCGGACCTCAGTCTCTGCTTCCTGGTCTCCAGTGCCTGAGACAGTTGACTTATATGCTTCTTTCCTGGTCCATAGCTTCTATGGTGTGAGGGATGGCCTGTTAACGGTTCCTCTGTCACATCTGAAAATTGCTTTTAATAAAAGAAAGTCTTCATATCATTATGATCTTCGAGGCTTATCTATTTTGGGCTTACTGTGAGGTTGCTGTGAGAGTGAATGTTTGAGGGAAAACTTTTGGTAGTAACAGAGAGAGAAACTCCTTCAAAGCAGATTAGAAAAAGGGGTTTGTGTGGGCAGGAGATTCAGGTCAAGGAATCTCCTGGACAAGGTTCAAGGTCCAAGATTTCTTTCTTTGGTCAGTCCATTCAACAAGTAAATTCATTCTGCAGGTATTTGTTAAGCACCTGCCTGTATATTGTATGTGATACTGAAATACAATATTGAAAGAATAAGGAGGAAGTTGTGATCCTCCTGGGTGATTGCTTACACTCTGCTACTCTGCTTCCTGAGTCCTTCCCCCCCCTCTGAGAAATCTTGGCTGAAGCTCCTCCCCTATCTACACCATCTTTTCTGTTGTATATGTCCAGAGCTTCTTCCGGTTTTCCTTCCTGACACTTGCCACAGTTTGTAATTCTACTATTTGTGTGATTATTTAGTCTGTGTCCGCCCCCTGTCCCCCCTGCACCATCCCCCCCCGACCATGGACTGTGCAGTAAATAGAAGAATTAGGAGGCTCCTTCTGTGGTCTCTCTCTGTGTCTGACTGTGTGGTGTCTCTATTCACTGATCAACAGGTGCTTATTGAGCACCAACGGTGTACCTGGCACGGTGCTAGACTCCAGATATGCTGTGATCAAAACAGCCAGAAGTTCTCACCCAAAACACAATGCATTTACCGTATGTAAAAACCATTCCAAGTGCTATATGAGTGTTAACTTTAATCCTTAAAAGAGCCCTATGGAGCAGGTTATGGTTAGGTCAAGGGGGAGATCAAGGGTGAGGTTAAATGCTGGAGCTGGGACTAAGACAGTACAAGCTCTGCCTGCCCACAGTTGGTCCGATTGTCCACCTCACTTTGCAGACCCCGCTTTTCCTGCCTGTTCACTCATACAGAGAAAGCCTGGTGGAAAATGCCCACACCTTCTGCCCACCACTCCCTTACCCCCAGTTTATGTGCTGTCCTAGCTTGAATGTTGCCACCAGCACACAGGGTCTGAATTCTCAGAAACACCCATTGGTCCTGGTTCAAGAGGTGCTGCCCACTGGTGCAGTAGCTGTGGTCAGCAAGGTGGGTGGTATAAGGAGCCAGGCTCAGCTCACCCATTCATCAGGGACTGGGCCACGGGAAGCTCCAGAGAAGGGAATGGGCTGGGTGCGCAGTCCAGAAGACACCTGCTTTGCTGTGCCTGAGATCCGTGCCTCTCCCACCGGCAGCGCTCAGGGACTGTCTCACTGCCTGTAACTTTGAAAAACCCAATGTTATGATTGAAACATTTTGCTCAACAGGCAAAAAGTGGAATATTAAAAAAAAATCATTTGAATAGACTATGTGTTTTTTCGAAACAAAACTTGTAAATCCCTGATTTTTTGTGTAGGAAGTTGTTTTAAAAAGTTTCTTTGAAAAATGAAGAAAAGAAGGATCTTCAAAATGGCAGCTGTTCTTAACTTTTAAGGGGGTGCAAAGCCCCCATCTGAAATCTGGAGGGTTGCATTTTGTTCCCTGAGGAGCCCCTTAGAGGTGGTGCAGCCCTGCTTGTACCCTACCTGGATGTTTCTAGTGGCTTCTCTCTTGATCTCTGTCTTGTTCTTTATCTCTGTATCTGTTTCTATTTTTGGACCGTGCCGCAGCCTCTCTTCCCCTCTCAATTATTCGGTCCCCACCCTGTTTTATTTGCCACACTATAGAACTTCATTTTTATTTTTTTGCGCGCTTAGTGGTTTTAAAAAGAAAATGAGTATAAGACCATTATATCCTCTCTCCTTAAATATAAAATTAAAAATCTCAAAGCATATGCCATGCTCAGCTGTTCTTTTTCTTGTTTTTGAATGTCACATGGTCTTACAAGAAACTTTGTTCCGAAACCTTATATGCTCTTCGGATCTCCTGATTTGTTCATTCGGCCAGTGTTCTGCGGAGCACCTGCTGGGTGTCAGGCCACGTGATAGGCACTGATGATGCCGTGCTGGGGGGGAGATGGGCATAATTCCTGCCCCGAGGAAGTTCAGGGGCTGCCAGAGGTGAAAGGTGGACCAGGACAGTTTGGAGTGACTGTTGGTGAGATGTGGATGGGTGAAGGAGGCCTGAGTGGCCAGATGACAGCCCTTTGGAATGGGAGGGTAGGGTGATACTTGGACGCAAGGTGAGATGCCATGGCAGGGCCATTGACCACCTGGGGTAACTGTTCCAACAAAACATACCATGTCAAGAGACGGTATGCAGAAGACCTGCTTTAGAGGGAGGGTTTTGCTGAGGAGGTGACATACCAGCTGGAACCTCGGAGGGGTGATAGGGCCAGCAGAGAGAGGAGTGATAGCTTCTCTCTCTGTCTCTCTGTTTCTTTTGGTGGTGGTGGGAGAGTATTCCATTTGGAGAACACAGCATATATAGGGGCAGAGAAGAATTAGGTGTGCCTGAGAAACTGAAGGAGGGCCAGTGTGGTTCAAGTTTAGCTGGATGGTTGGTGCGGCCAGCCTGTGCAGGGCTTATATGCCAAGGAGCTATGGTTTTATTGCAAGGCAAAGGGAAGGAGTTTTGAGTAGGGGAATCACGTGATTCTGCTTTAACATTTTTATGATCACTCAAGCTTCTCTCCAGGGACTAGATTCGAAGGAGTTAGGGAGGGAGCAGGGAGATGAGCTCCTTAGGCTGTGGTAATGCCAGGGGAAGGATAAAGGTGCTGAGGACTGGAAGGTGGTGGGAGGGGGAGAGATGGATGTGGTATGATCTTTAGGATGTAGGAACAGAGAGGTGAAGGAGCAGTTGGGCAGATGGTTCGCCTGGTGGGATGGTGCTGAAAGACTTGGCAAGGAAAAGTGTTCTTGGGTGAAGGTTATGAGCTCAGTTTGGGGCATAGAAAGCACAAAGGGCTTCTGAGGCATCCAAGGAAAGATATCAGGTAGGCAGTTGGATACATGAGCCTGGAGCTCAAATGCAAAGTCTTGAAGTTTCTAACTCTCAGGCCTGTGGAAGGCCAGAAGGCCACACACTCCATCCTCAGAAGGTTTAGGAAGTGTCCACTTGCAAGGACTTACTTATCATCCCTCTGTGACAACCTTTACCTCTCTAGAAGCAACGGACTAAGGAGAGAACCAAAGAAAGGACTATACAAACAGATTCACAAACCGGCAAGCTTGTGGGGCAATGAAAGGGAATGACTGAATTGGCCAGACATCAGGGAGCAATAGGGAGTGGTGGGGAGCAGGGCATAGTAGCGCGGTGTGCCTCATCTCAAGGAGGAGGGCACTATTCAGTCCACATATTCGTGATATGTGGAGGTGTGGGTCCAACGTTGCCTGGTTTTACAGTTTTTTATTTTATTTTAAAGAGAAGCAGGAAGTCTGAATTTTTATGTGAAATTTGATTTTTAGATTTCGACCACTAAATTCAACTTTGGATTAGATTTGGCTCAAGGCAAATATGGTTAAGTTCATATCCTCTGGAGTGAATAAGCACTGTCCTGCTTCAGTGTATACCAAATAGGAAGGAGATGAGATTCTGGATTCTGGATGAGATTCTGGATTCTGGATGAGATTCTGAGGATCTGATTTCTAAGGAGATGAGATTCTGGATTCTGGATGAGATTCTGAGGATCTGATTTCTAAGAATTGTCCAGTTAAAGAAGAAGCACTGTTAGCAGCCCGGTCAAGGTAAATTTTCCTATAAGACTGTAAATCTAACTGGCATAAAAAAGTCAAGGTTCTTTCCAAGGAGCCAAGAAGGCTTCATCCATTGGCCTGACTTTTGTCTGTAGGTATCAGATGAAAGAGGGAAGCACTTGATCCATCTTGAAAGAGCCACCGCCTTTTGGTGGAACCCTGCCACCATTTCATCATTCTATTTCAGGACAGGATGTAGTGGTCGTTTGGTGGACAAAACTTCCATTCAGAGCAGCTTTGCAAGGTTGGGCTTTAACTGTTTCCATAGCTCTTCTGCATGCAGATCTAATAATACCCCAGCGGAGAGTGGTCTGTATAACACCATTGTCATTTAATCCTTGCCTGGTTGCTTCTAAACCTCTTTCGCCATATTCTGCACAGAACTTCCCGGGGGAGGATACTTTATTATGCTTCTTATCCATCTTGGTGCTGGGGCTTTCAAAAAACATTATTCTTACCACTTTCTGGGATGCATTTTTAACCGGAAGAATGATCAGAGGCCATCCTCTTAGTTAGAGAGTAATGTGGAACCATAGCCCTCACCTCCAAAGGCAATACTCTTGATTCATTCAAACAGATGTTCAGACATCTGGAAAAAAACATGGGTTGCTCCTTTAGGTGGAATTCCTTCCAGATGCAGAAATCTGATCAGCACTTTGCCCCGGGTAACAGGGTGGAGGATGGGCCGGTGGTGCACCTGTCCAGGTTATTCCCTTGCAGGCTGGAGGGTGGTAGTGAAGTCTCAGGCTTTCATTTCATAAAACACATTATGGGATATTGACACCCATTCTGTTGGATTTCAGCTTTTGTACAGTCTGCCACTCATTTCAAATTATGTCTAAGAAAGGGAAGAAAGAAGCCAGATGGGGTTTTCTGCTTTTCAGACAAAGCTGGAGTCATGGCAGAGAGCAATGCTCCTTCAGCTGTTGGCTGGGTGTGTTGGATTCTATTTGTCTAATAAAATTTAGTGCTTGGTGAGGCCCCCTCTCTTCCACCCACCCTTCCACTTTTAAGACAAGAGATGGGAAACAGGTCTTGCTCATGCTAATTTGTCTTGACCAGGGCTGCTGTGTTGGCTTGGACGGAAGGTTCAGTGAGACCTTCTGGACAGGGGAAGGGAAGAGGAATGAGCTGGTGGTGAACAAGGTGGCTCTGGCTTCGGGAAAGGTTGGAGGAGGAGAGTGTTCTGAGATGGCTGTGGGTGGATTTGCCCCTTATTCCAAACTGTTTACCCAGAACTGACTGAGCATATGCCAGGCACTGGGAATATGGCCGTGAATGAGATGGATAAAGATCCCTGCCCCTGTGGAGGTGACATCCTTGCAGGGCGGAGATAAATAATACAGCAAATAAATAGGAAAACCAAGTAGTAAGCTTCCAGCATTCAGGGAAATGGGGGTATAGAAGGCTGGGTGGGGAGCCTGAGCACTGGGCTGTGCCAGGGCGGTGCTGGGCCTTGAAGGGCCCTGAGCCCTCGACTCTGAGTAAGGCTAGAGCCATAGGGCCAGGCCTGACTCAGGTTTCACGAGGAGCCTTCTGGCTGCCCAGCTGGTGAGCATGGACACTAGATGGAGGGGAAGGTGTGGGGGAAAGTGCAGAAGTTCAGGCTTAAGAAAGAGGACGGAGCCTGGACCAGGGCAGGGCATGAGAAGGGTCTGGATTCAGAGTATGCTGTCAAAAATCAAGCCCACCAGACTTTTTCAGATTGGCTGTACATAAGAGGGTGGTGGCCCATCTGTTGAAGCTGTGGTCTCAGGAAAGGACAGGTTCCCAGGATGGAATGACCTTCCTGTCCCTGCTGAGATGACTCCTATTTTCAGAGGGAAGGCATCGCCAGAGGTGACTAGATCTAGCCTTCTTATTTGAAGATGAGGGTGGGGTGGGGTGTCCCAAAGGGTGTGCAGACGGGATGTTCTGAGGCCAACTTCAGGAGGAGCTGTCCTCAGCACCCTCTCCTCGTTTGTACCAATCTCACTGATAACACTGGTGGTTCAATTACAAAACTTGAAAATAAGTACAGTTTGAACCAAGTACATCTGTGGCGCCAGCGTGGCCCCGTGAGTGCATGCTCAGCTGGAGCCTGGCATGGTCACAGATGGCTTTATGGAAGGATCGGTTCCAGGGCGCTGGCCCCCAACTGAGGAGGGTGGGGGAGGAGAGGCGTGCTGGGCAGGTGCAGGCGTGGTATGATCAGATGGTGGCTGCTTGCATGTTGACACACCTCTCCACCTAATAGACCAGCAGTGCTTTCTGTGCACAAGAGAAGATAAATTGTCACGAAGGAGGCTCAAACATTGTCCCTAAATGCAGGGCAAAAAAAGCTTTCAGAACCTTGGAGAAACAATTATTCCCCAAAGACAGATTAAATCTGAAACGTGCAATATTTCTGTCAACCAATGGGACCACGTAAAAGAAATTTCATTTGTCCCCCAAATAAGGTTTGGGGCCCTCCAAGGTGCCAAGCAACATGGTGTAATGGTGAGAGGTGTATTTACTGTGTACTTGCCTTTATGTGACCTATTTAATCTTTGCAGCGCTGCCCTGGAGTGCAAGCGATAGGATTACTGTCCTCCTTTTACAGATAGGGAAACTGGGACACAGAGCAGTTAAGCAACTTGCCTTAAGGCAAGCCCCCAGCTTGTGCGTGGTGGCACTGGATTTGGACACAGGCAATCTGCAGCCGGCGCCCACGCCGTTCACCACCCAAAACTGTTCCTCCAAGTAGGCAGAGCAGGTTGTCTGGAGCAAGGCAGCTCCAGTGTTTGGTGGCCTTGGGACTCCGGTGATTTACTGGGCTGTAGTTTCTTCAACTATAAAATGATGAAGAACCATCCTTCAAACTGTTTGTTTTGCTTTTGTCAAGAGTAGTTAGGACGCTAAACAAAAGTACCCATGATGGTCTTTGGCACCAAGAAAACATTTAATGGGAAGAAAAGGCAATCAGTATATGGATGTGGGATCTTCTGAGCTCTGCTAGCCAAAGAGGAGATTCCTGTGCTTATTCCAGCTTTTTCTTTTTCTTTTTTTTTTTTGACAGATGGGGTCTCACTCTGTTGCCCAGACCAGAGTGCAGTGACATCATTGTAGCTCACTGTAGCCTCAAACGCCTAGGCTTAAGTGATCCTCCTGCCTCAGCCTCCCAAAGTTCTAGGACTGCAGGTGTGAGCTACCATGGCCAGCCCAGCCTTTTCTGATTGAGCTAGCCAAATCTGAGCTGCATCTATGCTCCGGAGAGCACACTGAGGGCCGCTTGCTCACACATCGTTTGTTATATGCATGATCTTACTTTTATCCTGACGTCCGCACAGTGAGTTGGGGCTGCTACTATTCCCATTTGACAGATGCTTGAAGAAACACAGGAAGTGAATGTCACTCACCTGAAGTCAAGCAGCCAGTCAAGGGGCTCTGACCTTGGCTTTCTGAGTTCTTATCTTTCTGCTCACCCATTCATTCATCCCTCTGGATAAATGAAAACGAGGAGAGAGGGTGGCAGAGGGGTGGGGTGAGGGTAAGACAGGACAGGCTTTAGAGAAGTGCCTGGCTGGCCGTATGATTTGAGCACTGACCCACATTCAGGCGTTTGGGTCCTGCCCTTGCCTCCACCTTCTCTGCAGAGGGACCTCAGGCGAAGCCAACTTTTCCTTGTACCGTGGGAAAGGGAGCCTCTGCGTGAGGTGGGCTTTTAAGTGTCTCCGGAGGCCCCGGGCCATCTCGCTTAGACCATTCTGCAGGTCAAGGCTGGCGTGCACAAGGAGCCCTGTGTCCCTAGCTGGCCCAGGCACCCTTCTGGGTGCCCTGTGGGTCTAGCGGGTGTGGGGGCCAAGACTTCTTTATCAAACATTCAGCATTTTCTAATTTGGTCCCATGAATGAGTCTCCAAACCGCCTCGGAAGGCGCCAGCTCCATTGACACCAGAGTCATTAACTGGACTGCGAGGGGGTGGGTAGGAAGGCGGGGAGGCGATGGCCTCTCTTGGGGCCCTGTTCCCTCCGGATGCTGGGAAACAGCATGGACGTGTGTTCTGACTGGGGGGAGACTGGGCTGACTATGGCAATGGTCATTCAGTTTATTGAGCACTTACTATCCGATCGAAGGCTGTCACATGGAATGGCCAGGTGGGCCTGCAGGCCCTGCTGTGTGCGTGAGGAAACTGAGGCTCTGAGGCACGGAGTGACTGCCCAAGGGGGCATCGTCTCCAGTGACACACAGGCTGACCCTGACCCAGCTTTTCCTGTGTGCTAGCTTCAGGAGATACTGACACTGTTATTAACCTCATTTACAGATGAAGAAACTGAGGCTTAGGAAATGGCTAAGGGCCAAGGTCCCTCTGTTCTTCAGAGGGGACGATACTAATGCCTGCCCCCTGGGGCCACTCAGAGATCCACCTAGTTAACAGGGTAACAAGCTGAGAGCCGGACCTCGTACATGGTTTGTGCTCAGGATCTATTTCTTTTGTTGTTTCTTACTTTATTTATTTTTCCTCCGAGCCCTCCTGCTAGGATTTTAAAAAGGGAGCATTTGTTCTTATGTGGAGGTTTGATTTCATGCCACGACCCCGAGATGGGTACGAGTTGGAAACTGATGGTGTGTGGCGTGGCTGACCTCTGTGCTCATTATATATCGAGAACGTGCTCTGATCTTGACGGCTGTTGTCCTCACATAACCGGGGACCTGGTGCGGTGAAGCAGCCTCAAAGTGAAGCAGCCGGGATATGATGGAGAGGAAGTTTAAAAGCACATCTGTTGGTCACCTTGGCCGAACCATTTCTACCACACTGCCTGGCCCTCAGGCCCGCCACTCAGGGTTGGCTGATTCTGAGTACCCTGACAGAGGTTTGAGAAGTGTGTATACGCACACACATATAAACATACATCTATGAATAATACATGCTTCTACATATAAATATACACATACTTGTGTATATGTAAGATAGCTATATACACACAGGATGTATGTATACAAACACACTTACATCTTTGCCCCTGCGGTTTTATAAAATTATTCATTTTATACATTCTTATTCTTTGTTTTTGCAGTTTTTGGCTAGGGCCAGGTTTGAACCCGCTGCCTCTGGTATATGGGGCTGGCGCCACACTCCTTGAGCTACAGGCGCCGCCCCTTTCTTATTCTTTAATATGTACTCATGGTTTAAAAAATATAGGAAAATGTAAAAAAGACACTGAAAAGTATCCTTCATTGCATTGAATGAACTCCTGCTATTGCTTTGTATATTTCTTCTTGGCCACTTTTTGTGTCTTCACACTTGAGCTCCCAGCACCCAGCTGTACCATCCTTCCCCAGCTGAGCCTGTATCAGGTTGTTTTGATGATGTCGGAGGGGTGGATGGCAATTACTGAGTAAAGTTAGAAATTGTTTTAAGTGCTTTCCACTTATAAATGGGTGTAATCCTCCCAGTATTTCTAGGCAGTTCTTAGAGACACAGAGAGGCTAAGTAACTTGCCTAAAGTCACACAGAAATTGGGCAAACCAGGAACTGCACCTAGGTGGTCTAGCTCAAAAGCCAAAAAAAGAAGATATGGAAGCCTCAAGTGACCCTTAGATAATTTTCCAGGATGCTCCTAGGGACTCTTGTTGTTGCTTTTTTAAAAATCAGGAAATAAATCTAGTCTGGTGAAGCACGAAGACATAATTTTTCCTTGACAGGTTGCTTAGTCTCACGTCCTCCGTTGAGTCATCTCTTGCTTACCTGGCTTCCTTCTCTCCCTGTGTTTGGCCACAGGAGCCAGACGCCCTGCCCAGGTCCAGGCAGGGCAATAGCTGGCTGGTGGGACAGGTGTGCCCTCACTGTGGACCGTGGGCTTCTGCAGATACTCTCAAGCATGGCCTGGTGGAAGAGCCTGAGCCAGGGAAGTTGGGGCTGGAAGCATGGAAGAGGAGAACCCAGGCAGGCCTGGGTGTCCTGCCCTTGGGCTCCAAGATGTCCACATCCTTCAGGAAGAGTAGCTGCCAAGTGCAGGCAACAGCCCATGTAGATGGTCCTGGTACCTAGCTGATCATCCTTGCCATCCAGCCTGAGTTATTCTCAGCACACTCATGCCATGACTCTGAACAAGGATAATCTGACCTTTGGGGCCTTAGTGTCTCTAGCAGCAAATTGGAGAGAATGCTACTTTTAGGATTTCTATAGGAGGAAATGAGAATATGTAAAATGCGGGCAGCGCCTGTGGCTCAGCGAGTAGGGCGCCGACCCCATATACCGAGGGCTGCGGGTTCAAACCCGGCCCCGGCCGAATTGCATCAAAAGTTAGCCGGGTGCTGTGGCAGGCGCCTGTAGTCCCAGCTACTTGGGAGACTGAGGCAAGAGAATTGCTTGAGCCCAAGAGCTGGAGGTTGCTGTGAGCTGTGACTCCACAGCACTCCACCGTGTGCTATAGAGTGAGACTCTGTCTCCACAAAAAAAAAAAAAAAAAAAAGACAATATTTAAAATGCTATTTAGTGCCGTACTAAGTGCAGACTGCTCTGGGTTTCTTTTCATAGATAAATTTCAGGGGAGGAAATGCATTCACCTGT
>CAUYON010144174.1:0-21501 GCA_963573935.1 Arctocebus calabarensis
TGAATGCCCTGGTATCAGCCTCCCTCCCCGAAAACTCTTTTTCTTGGGGAAATGTTATCATCCTACTTTCGCCCCCCCCCCGCCACCCCCCCCCCCCCGAGTAGCTGGGACTACAGGGACTACAGGTGCCACCACAATGCCTGGCTAGTTTTTCTATTTTTAATAGAGATAGGGTCTGGCTTTTGCTCAGGTTGGTCTTAATCCTAAACTCAAGTGACCCTCCCTCTACCTCAGCCTCCCAAGGTAGTAGGATTACAGGCATGAGCCACTGCCCCAGCACAGAAATTCCATAAAGGCCTTTAAACTGCAATGTATTGTAATGTAAAATACAAAGAAAATGTAAAATATATCACACTTTTGGCTTGGTGCCTGTGGCTCAAGCTGCTAAGGCCCCAGCCACATACACCTGAGCTGGCAGGTTTGAGCCCAGCGCTGGCCCGCCAAACAACAATGACGGCTACAACCAAAAAATAGCCAGGCGTTGTGGCAGGCACCTGTAGTCCCAGCTACTTGGGAGGCAGAGGCAGGAGAATCACTTGAGCCCAAGAGTTGGAGGTTGCCATGAGCTGTGATGCTACGGCACTCTACCCAGGGCAACAGCTTGAGGCTCTGTCTCAAAAAAAAACAAAAACAAAAACTATATATAGGCATCACACTTTTTAAAAAATTGTAAGTGGGTGAGGAGATGGGGAAAAAAAATCTCAGGGATAGCAATTATAAGACTCTCTTGGGCCTCTTGTTTGAGTCTTCCTATTCATTATTCAGATTCCCTTTTATTGTTTTCTGCTTTGTTCATTTTGATGTAACGCCCTTAAGTTTTTCACTATAAGCTCACCACTGCCACCATCAATCACTATGTGATTTTATCTTTTACTTTCAGGAAAAGTTTTTACTTTTAGAAATGCATTTTGCTATAGACCAAACTTTTAAAAATATCTATTTTATTATTCCATCATATGGTCCATTAAAATCGTAAAAAATTATGCATTCTAAATGACTTATTTCACTACCTTCTTTTGTGGCCAATGATTAAATGCTTAGTTAAGGGAGTTTTTTACTGTAATGAAACTTCACATTGCTTCTATTCTTTTTTTTTTTGAGACAGAGCCTCAAGCTGTTGCCCTGGGTAGAGCGTCGTGGCATTACAGCTCACAGCAACCTCCAATTCCTGGGCTCAAGCAAGTCTCCTGCCTCTGCCTCCCAAGTAGCTGGGACTACAGGCACCCGCCACAATGCCCGGCTATTTTTGTTTGGGTTGTAGCCGTCATTGTTGGTTGGCGGGCCCAGGCTGGATTCGAACCCGCCAGCTCAGGTGTACGTGGGCTGGCGCCTTAGCCTGCTGAGCCACAGGCGCCGAGCCCATTGCTTCTATTCTTAAAACCATTTTCTACATTCACAAATAATCACCCTGCTTTCACAATTTTTTTCTCTAAAGTTTTAATCCTATATTGAAATTAATCAGTGTGACAGTCTTGAATAAAAACACCATTTAAAAACCCAATTTTAATCACTTATCAAAACATCATATTTGAGAACTTCCTTATCTGGACTAGGAGACAAGGTATGGAATGTAGGTTTTCTGTGAAAATTTTTCATTTGTCTAGTTTTTGATAAAAGTTCCACTGAATACACAGAATTATAATAATGGGAAGCAGTCCACAAATTGAAACCTCAAAGAAGGCATCTGATTGACTTGAAAAATAATTGGTATCTTTCCACTTAATCTACATTAATGTAAACAATAAATCTTCTCTTAAACAAAAATAAAAGAAAAAAGAAATGCATTTTGCTGATAATTACTTTCTCAAACCTAATGTCCTTTTTCTGTTCATTAAGGGTTCTGAATATGACTTTAGACCTATTTTCCATATTCTGAAGCAGGGGTCCTCAATTTTTTTTTTTAATTGAATCATAGTTGTGTACATTAGTTCAATCATGGGGTACAGTGTGGGGGGCTTCACATGCAATCTGAGATATTTTTATCAACCTTAAACAGGGGGCCAGTTCACTGTCCCTCAGACAGTTTGAGGGCCGGACTATAGTTAAAAAAAAAAAACTATGAACAAATCCTATGCACACTGCACATATCTTATTTTGAAGTAAAAAAAAACAAAATGAGGGGTGGCGCCTGTGGCTCATCGAGTAGGGTGCCGGCCCCATATACCGAAGGTGGCGGGTTCAAACCTAGCCTCGGCCGAACTGCAAAACAGAAAAACAGATGGGCGTTGTGGCAGGTGCCTGTAGTCCCAGCTCCTCGGGAGGCTGAGGCAAGAGAATCACCTAAGCCCAGGAGTTGGAGGTTGCTGTGAGCAGTGTGATGCCATGGCACTCTACTGAGGATGATAAAGTGACACTCTGTCTCTACAAAAAAAAAAAAATGGGGGCGGCACCTGTGGCTCAAAAGAGTAGGGTGCCCGCCCCACATACTGGAGGTGCTGGGTTCAAACCCAGTCCTGGCCAAGAACTGCAAAAAACAAACAAACAAACAAACAAAAAAACAGGAACAAATACAAATACAATATTTAAAATGTAAAAATCAAAAAGGTGCCCCCATCTGCAAAAAAAAGAGACCTAACCAGAAAAAAAGACCCCCCCTTAACCTCAAAAAATGGCCCTACTAACTGCAAAATAAAAAAAAAAAAATAGACCTCCTAACTTCAAAAAAAAAAAAAATTCCTAACTTGTTCTTACCTTGGTCCTCGGGCAGCAGCAGGCTCTGCCCAGGCAGGCTTGTGAGTTCTCTGATCAAGAGTCTTAGTCTCACCTGTGCCTGAGAGGAAGAGTCGCGAGACAGAGAGAAGGAGGGGAGTTGGAGAGTGTGGCGCACATTCCACACGTGCACTGCGGCTCAGGATGAGCCTGCTGCTAAGCAGGACAGGCAGCAGTGGCAAAAACACCCACTGGGCCAGATAAATGTCCTCAGCAGGCCACATGTGGCCCTTGGGCCTTAGTTTGAGGACCCCTGTTCTGAAGAATAACTATTTGTGTCATAGGGTGTCCATAAAGTTTATGTGCACTTTACTATGTTAAATTATTGTACATTGCACATCAACTTTAATGTCATTCTGAATTAAAAACATTACATTCCGTTTACTTCTTCATTTTAGTAGATAATTCTGTGATCCAAACTCAGCTTAGTTTTCCTAATTGAGTCCCATTGTTAAGAAAATCTAGTTCCTCACTATTCCCTTAGCTATGGTAGGTCATGTTTCCAAATATGACTACAATGATATCTGTCATTCAATGTTCTTTGCAGCATGGCTGAGACATTCCCTCATCAAGAAGTAGTCTTTTTTCGCTGTCCTTGAATCTATACTGATCTATTTTGACCAATAGAATGTGATCTCCAAGGCTGAGCCTTAATATCTTAGAATGTTTTTTCTTGAAATCATTTGCCATGCTGTGAGGAAGCTCAAGAAGCCACAGGAAAACACCTCACAGAGGATAACTGAGGACTTTGGCCAACAACCTCAGCTCAGGTCCCAGCTGAATCTTCAGCAATGTGAATGAAGCCATTTTAAATGTTCTAGCCAACTCAGAGCCCTGGTCAGCACTCTATGAGTTAGAACTGCCTGATCAACCATAGCATCTTTTTTTTTTTCCATTGAGACAGAGTGTCACTTTGTCACCCTTGGTAGAATGCCATGGCATCATAGCTCACAGCAACCACAAACTCTTGGGCTTAAGTGATTGTCTTGCCTCAGCCTCCCTAGTAGCTGGAACTACAGGTGCTCACCACAACATCCAGCTATTTTTTTGTTTATTTGTTTGTTTAGCAAGCTTAGGCTAGGTTTGAACCCATCAGCCCCAGAGCATGTGACCACTGCCCTAACCCCTGAGCTACAAGTACCAAGCCAAAACCATAGCATCTTGAGACATAATAAATAGCCTTTGTTTTAAGCCACTGCATTTTGAGATGGTTCATAATGCAATAACACTTGACAAGTTCACCTATCACCTCATCACCATCAGACCAATGAAAAGAAAATAACTTACCTTTTGGGTCTTCACAATCACTTTGGCTTTATACACAAAGTGGCTAACCCTTCAGTGATTATGAAATGGCCAAATAATAATCACAACACTAATTAACACTTTTTAAATGCTTATGATGGTCCAGGCACTGTTTTAAGTGTAACATATTAAATTTTTAGAACAACTTTTAAAGCTTTGTTCTATTATTATCCCCATTTTATAGATGGGAAAACTAAGGTGCAGAGAGGCATAGAAACTTGTACAAAGTCAACCAGTAAGTGGTGGAAAACACCATTAGAACTCAACCATCAGACCCCAGAGCCACATGCTTAGCTACGGTGAAGTCCTGCCTCCCATAAATAATGCTTCAAGCTTACCAGGTTAATTCTAAAATAACTTAGGTGAATGTAGTATTATTCAATCCTTGTTACTTGGTCCTCCTACTTTAGTTAAGGAAGTTCTTTGATTGCCTCATTCATTTATTCTAGATTCTGAGTTGTGTCCTGTGCTACCAGTTACATTTAGAGAAGTCTAATGTTAGAAAGTCTAAATGCTTGACTGTATTTATGTTCACATTTTAGGGTAGGAGCAAGCGTTTGTCTGGTTCTCCCGGTTCCACATCCCTGTGAAATCTCCACAGAGGGCAGCAGAGTGACGACCTGGCAGCCAGAGGACCGAGGAAGCAGAACGCCCTGGCGGTGCTGGGGCGGGGTGGAGTTCTTCAAGCGCTCCCTCAGCTGGGAGAGCCAGGCGGTAGCTCCCAGTCCCTTATCACCCAGCGACTGAAGGAGGGGATAGCCTCTGCTAGTAAGAAGGGCCAGAGCCGCCCAAACCGTGCCAGTCAGACTTGAAGCGGAGGAAAGTCTCCGCAAGGGTTATGTATGAGATTGCAGCTTCAAAGCCAGCTACCCTTGTGTACTGGCCTCAGGTCCCTCTTGGCCAGACTTTCTGGGAGAGGATGTGATTTTGCATCAAGCAGCCCTTAAAATCCTCCTGCTTCCTATTTGCCTCATTACTGCCCCAAGGACTCTGAAGGAAAGGTTTAAAAGTTAATTATGAAATTAAGTAGGTCTTTGGGTATTTTTCTTTTGTTTCTAATTTTTTTTTAAATTGCAGTTTGGCTGAGGCTGGTTTTGAACTGGCCACCATCAGTATATGGGGCCAGAGCCCTACTCACTGAGCCACAGGCGCCACCCTGCTTCTAATTTTTTTTGTAGAGACAGAGTCTCATTTTGTTGCCTTCAGTAGAGTCCCGTGGCATCACACAGCTCACAGCCACCTCCAACTCCTGGGCTTAGGTGATTCTCTTGCCTCAGCCTCCTGAGTAGCTGGGACTAAAGGCGCCCGCCACAACGCCCGGCTATTGTTTTTGTTCTTGTTGCAGTTTGGTGGGGGATGGCGTTTGAACCCGCCACCCTGGGTATATAGGGCCAGCACACTACTCACTGAGCCACAGGTGCAGCCCAGGTCTTCTTTTTTATTATCTGCTGCTTAATCACTACTAGCTTTTGGGAAAATTGGCTTTCTTCTCTGAGTCTCAATGTAGAAGGGATCTTTATCTTATGTGCATGTTGTGAGAGATAAGTCAGTCCTGTAGTCAAAGCCCTTGGTCTCATTTTACCAAACAACCATTGGGGTAACAATTATTTACATGCACAGTTCACATTGTGTGTCACATAGCATGTGGCCTTAGCACTTAAACAGCAAAGGGTAGAGCTGGTGTTTTGTGCTCTGCAACACAGTGTTTCCTCAGGAAATAATCACTACTATATGTTTTGGAAAAGTGCTATCTTTTAAATTCTTCTCTTTTTACTTCTTATTTTACTGCCATCCTCTAAATGCTTTAGAGAGATGTGGTATGAATCTGACTTCTCAACCAAGAACTGGTCTCTTTCCCTAAGTGTATTCCACTGGCACCGGTAATGCCATAGGACAGGACCATGTGGATGAAGAAGTATTGCTCTCTCTAATTACAGCTAACAAAGACTTAAGCCTAACCACAGCTGTACCTTCTGTCACTGGAAAGTCACATAAGGAATAGACTTATAATTAGGATTTACTTCCTGAAACATAATTATCAGGATGATGAATACCTAGATTATATTGCTAGACACATACCTGGACAAAAACCTAAGGGCTATGGCCCAGAGGTTGTGTGTGTGTGGGGTATTCTTCAATCAGTGGGGATAAATGAGGATGATATCACTCAGAATCTTGGAAGGGCAGGTGTCCAAGAGGCCCCTTTGACTTCTGCAATGGGGCTTGACAGCCTACGCACTGAGCTCCATAATTTATGCCTCCAGCACAGAATCTGTGCAAAGCAGGAATGGCCACATCGTCATTTTGAGATTTAAACCTGACTTCTCTTAGCCACAGATCCTCTTCCTAAAATTGTAAGGATGATGATGCAGCTCATTGATTTCACTTTATTTTAGAATAAAATTTTTATTATTTAAATGAAAATACAGTGGAGTATAATTTAATGGAACTTAAGAATTCAGTTACGATGACTCTTTTTTCAGTTGTTATTATTACGTCACTTTAATTAATAGGAAATTCATAAATTAAAGGAGTATGTCATATAAATCACATGGAATAGAGATTTGTGATGTCCTGCCTCCCGTAAATAATGTCAGGGAAATGTGGGTGCACCTGTTCCTAGTATGCCCCCCAAATATGTGAAACTCCTGCACAGGATGAACGTCTGTTGGTGTCAGTATAACAATAACAAAACAAAGTTGGGCTTTGGGCAGGGAAGTCTTTGGTGGGCGGGGAGCCACCATCTGCAGCTAGCTGCGTGTTCTGATGCTCGTCAACCAGGAAAGGGAGTCTAAGGCTTCCAAATGATTTTTCCCCTTCACAAAATTGTTATGAAATAAAATACGAATCCTTCCTGAATGTTCCTAGCTTTCCTTCCTTTAGAGGAGGTTTTTGGTCAGTGGGAAACAAAGCCTTATTCAAAGGATTAAAGCCACAGTCATTCCATTGTTTATGGGCTTCAATAATGTGGCTTTCCTTCCACAGACAACATTTTTAATTCACAAATTGTCTAAAAAACAGGAAATTTGGGGGAAACGTGATTATGATAACAAACAAGGGGTCTATCATGTGGTATAGAAGTTTACACAAACAGGCATCTGATTTTAAGGGGTTTTTTTGATAGTGCTGGGCTTCTGGATGCATTCTAGGAAGATCATTCCTTAAAAGAAAAAACCATATGGCTTATAATGTAAAACTGCTCATTTCCCATCCCCCACCCCCAGAAGGGTGTGGAGTAGGGGAAGCAGATTCTGGCTATATTTTTATGGCTGCACTCCAGGCAGCACTGTAGAGGCAACAGGCAGCTTTCTGAAATGCCCTCTTTCCCCTGCTAACCTCAGGTCTCCAGTTTCTCTCTCAGCCCATCCAAGTCCTGGGCTTTTACTTGAGAGACAGAGGAATAAGTGCCAGTGACACTGGGTAACAGGGCTGGAGAATGTTCAAGGGAGGCCAAAGATGGCTAAAGAGGTTGCAAAAATAGTTACTGCTTTTGCAAGCAGGTCTGGGAGGTGTAAGGATAAAGCAGCCCCACTAAACTGTCAGCAGACAAACTTATTTGAGACTTTCAGGTAATTCTGATGCATTTCCCAGATAATACCAATATCTTACCTGTGTAAAGAACCCACAGTGTTCACAACTCTTTTACATATATCACTTGTTTTGGACTTCAAAAAAGTCCTGAGAATAGGTAAAGCAGATGTCCTTATTTCCATTTTATAGATGAAGAAATTGAACCCTAACAAATGATTCTATTTCATCAGAATCACTTGGGATACTTGTTAAAATTTGCAGATACCTAGGTTCTATTCTAGCCCTCCTGAATCAGAATTATTGAGCCTGGGGCTCTGAAATCTAGATTAAAAAATAAAAAAGGTCCCTAGGAGATTCTGAAGCTTCTAAAATTTGAGAACCAATTGCAACAGAAAATAGTAGAATAGGAATCAGAATTCACAGCACCTCATTCCTAATGCTCTTAGAGGATCTTGAGAAGTACAAATGACACTGATTTGAAAGTAGTTAAACCAAACTCTCAGTAATTCTTTTACCTTTATTAGAACCTAAACGGTTAGGGTCTACCCTTGCTACCTTTATAACTAAGGAGAATCAAATTCCATGACAATGGGCTGGTTTTGTACATAATTTAGTTGCGACTTAGTTGTGATTATTATGGAATCAACTAAATGAACATAACTAAAGTGTGGCAGTGTTTATTGGTTAGTGTGGTTAGGAATTTTTGTTTATTTTTTATGCTATGAGATTTATTGTAAGTACTCCTGTTTGGGGTACTTCTGCACTTCTTTACCAATGACTGTGCTTAACTTTTTTTGCTAACATCTTACAATTAAAAAGAAAATTTTAGGAATAGGAAAAAAAGTCTTTAAATCCAACAGCTATAGCTTTTTAAGCAATCGTTATGGCTGCAGACATCATTAGTTTACCTGGCTAGCTTTAAAAAGACTTCATATTGATAGGTAACTCCGAGATCTCTTTCTCCTTCCCAACCAACTCCCCCCAAACTCCAGACTTGTAAATTCACCTGCCTATAGAACGCTCTTTTCTAGATGTCCTATAGGCGTCTTCTTTTTTTTTTTTGTAGAGACAGAATCTCACTTTATCATCCTCAGTAGAGTGCCGTGGCATCACACAGCTCACAGCAACCTCCAACTCCTGGGTTTAGGCCATTCTCCTGCCTCAGCCTCCTGAGTAGCTGGGACCACAGGCACTTGCTGCAATGCCCAGCTATTTTTTTTGTTGCAGTTCATCCAGGACTGGGTTTGAACCTGCCACCCTCTGTATATGGGGCCAGCGCCTACTGACTGAGCCACAGGCACTACCCCAGTAGCAATTTTATTTTATTTTATTTTATTTATTTATTTTGTAGAGACAGAGTCTCACTTTATTACCCTTGGTAGAGTGCCATGGTGTCACACAGCTCACAACAACCTCCAACTCCTGGGCTTAGGTGATTCTCTTGCCTCAGTAGCTGGGACTACAGGCGCCCTCCACAACGCCCGGCTATTTTTCTGTTTTGCAGTTCAGCCGAGGCCGGGTTTGAACCCACCACCTTAGGTATATGGAGCCGGAGCCCTGTTCGATGAGCCACAGGCACCGCCCTCCTGTAGGCTTCTTAATCTCTGTGTGTCCTAAGCCAGATTCATTAGCTTCTTCCCACACCCATCCTTTCTTCCTCCTAGATATACTATATATGCCTCTCTGGATAGCCAACCTGACCTTTTCATTTTACTTCTCAGCTCTCTCTCTAATCACTTGCCTCCGCTTCGTCTCAGCTCAGCTCTCACTCAAGCCCTCATCATCTCTCTTGGGTTTCCAGTATGCCCTCTAGAGTGGCCTCCTCATCTGTGTTTGTATTTGACTTTATTTCTCCTCTTCCTTGCTTCTGACCATATGCTTCTGTACCATCAAACTGCTTTCACTTCTCATTTTTTTTTTTTTAGGAGTTTTCTGTTTTAGTTTCTGAGATATATGACAGCTCTATGTCAATATCATGTCTTGACACATCTTGTTATATTCACAAGGCACACAGGCCCCTTCTCTCCTGGCAGTGGAAGAATCAAAAGAAGAGAGCTTCAGGCTGGGCGTGGTGATTCATGCCTGAATCCTAGCACTCTGAGAGGCTGAGGCAGGTGGATTGCTTGACCTGAGGAGTTCTGAGACTAACCTGAGCAAAAGTGAGATCCCATCTCTTGTAAAAGAAAAACTAGCTGGGCATTTTGGCATTTGTCTGTAATCTCAGCTACTCAGGAGGCTGAGGCAAGGAGAAATGAGCCCTAGAGTTTGAGGTTGTTGTGAGCTATGATGACACCACAGCACTCTACCCAGGGCAATAGAGTCTCACACACACACAAACATAAAAACAAAAAAAAAAAAAAGGAAAGAAAAGAAAAGAAAGAAAAAAGCTTCAGGGAGTTCAGTTATCACTCAATAGATAGAAGCTTCAGTTTCTAAATGTGTTGGCCTTTACCCCCCTGGAGAGCACCAACACTCCCTGATTGTCTGGCACCTGCATATGGTCTTTCTGTTTATTGGGGTGTGGTCTGTTTCTTCACCATCTTCATAACTTCTCTTGAGGCAACTGGGAGTATAGGATGTTGAGGAACTGACTGGAGCTTGGTCTGCATTAATGTAAGCTTCTTATACCCCGTAGAGTCCATAGGCACTGGAACATGACAGTTTGTCCTTCCATAATGATAGTTTGGGGAGGGTTTAAATCAATGTTTTATTGAGGTCAACACTCTGCTAAACCTGTATATTTTCCAAAATAAAGAATACATGCTTTTGTGTTTTGGTTAACTGTTTTATAAACTCTCATATAAAAGTCAGCGTCAAATACACCTTGAATCATCCAATCAAACTTCATAAAACTGTCAGGCTTCAAATGATAAAGGGGATCTTTATTCAAAGATGGTACTCATTAAAGAGCATTTTTACTTCAGCTTTTCCTTAAAGTATTCAATGACTTTCTTTTCCCAGATAAGATTAATTGCATTTTTTGATGGAGGAACCACTATACCGTCATTCTCAGTCTAAATCTGCTTTTGCTTCTAATGACGTTTTGCCTCTGTGCCTTTATATATGTCTATGTCTGCTCTGGTGATTTTTCTTTTCCCATCTCCTGTGTATGGCAAACTCCTACTTATTTTTCATGGTTTTGCTCAAGTGTTTTCTCTCTGAAGCTGCCTTGTCTGATGCCTCCTCTAGAGAACGGACTGTTCCCTCCTTTGTGCTCCTAAACGAGCATTAGCTTGCCTTCATCATAGTACCTTGCTCAGTAGCTTACATGCTTTGTTTATATATTCTTCTCAACAGAGCATGAGCTCTGACTCATGCTCTATTTAACATGTCCTATTAATGCTTGAACCATCACCCTCTGGTGCAGAACCTGGCCCATCAGAGATACTCAAACATGTGTTCAGTGGATTACCTGTCTAGAGGTCTAGATTTCAGAGATGGCTGAGGGTAAGAGGAACTAAAATGTATTGAGCAACTATTATGTGCAAAGAGCTTAACACTTATTATATAGATAATACCTTGAAATGGATATTATTCCAATTATATACATATTGAAATGCAAATTTAAGGTAAGTACATAAGTACATTACTTGCTTGAGATCTTGTAGTTAGTGAATGATAGTGCTTGGAGTTTTCAAGCATCTTTTAACTCCCATGTTCTTCTATCCATCCCATGCTGGCCTCTAGTTTGTTAGCCTGGCACAAGCCATAGGTTTTAGAATGATTTCCTACTCTTTGTTTGCAAAATACTAAAATATTTCATCTCAAAAGGTAATAGCGATACCATATATACTTTGGTAGTTTCTAAAGAAGGTCCCCAATCAGCCCTGCCTCCTGGTATTTGTGCCCTTTTATAGTCATTCTCTCTCTTATTTAGGTTGGTTCTGTGTAGCCAATAGAACATAGCACAAGTAGTGCTGCTGGCACTTGTTCTGGAGGAAGGCAGCTGCCATGTAATATGACTCCCGAGAACCTCCATGTTGTGAGGATGCCTAAGCTGTCCACATGAAGAGATGTCTGGTCAGGCCCCACCATTCCAGCCATCTCAGCTCAGTATGTTAAGCTGTCTTAGATGTGTAGCCGCAGCCACCATCTGACTTCAACTGCATAAGTCATCCCAAGTGAGGGAGGCCTCGAGGAGCCTAGGATTTATCCTCTCTCAAAGAATCAGAACAAATTCTTTGAAGCCACTGTGTTTTATGATAGTTTGTTAGACAAACAATAGAAAACTAGAACACTATGACTTTTTTTTTGGCTGGGGCTGGGTTTGAACCCGCCACCTCCAGTATATGGGGCTGGTGCCCTACTCCTTTGAGCCACAGGCACTGCCCTGACCTTTTTTTTTTTTTTAAGAGAATATAACCTGATGTTGATAACCACAGCCTTTTAAGCTTCTTTTATTTTTTTCCTTTTATATGAGTATAATCTGCAACATGAGGAGATTTCTATCTCAGCCCTTAACAAGATTTATGATCTCAATCATGTCTTTTTGTAATAGTGTCATTGAACTTCACTTGCTTCAATTCTAAAATGAAGAGTAGACTAGTTAATCACTAAGATCCATATTGGTTCCAAAATTGTATCATTCCCTTCAAACTATAAGGGAAAATTGACTTCTTCTCTGTTAAGTTTTAACCTGCAGTAACATTTTATGGGCACAAGAATTTTAAGCAAAGTAGTGAATGCCAGGCAAGTTGTGACTCAGCGCAACGCTCTCTGTTAACAGGGCACAAAAAGGAGTCAGTAGCAACTTTAAATCCAACTCTTTAGCTTCTTCCTAAAGCAAAATTTAACAAAAGGTTTGAAAGAGGATTCTGATTTTCCTCTTAAAATCTGTTACTCAAGTTCTGTGGGTAACTTCAGGATTTTTGACAGAAGATTCAAATTTGCAGAGCTGACTCAGTCTCCGGAAGATCTCTACACTCAAATGCTAAGTTTAGGGCAAGTGACCTGGGTGATTCCTAGAGGAAATAAACTCTTGCCTGAGAACAACAGCTGAAGTAAAATCCCATAAGCCAGGAAAACAGCCACACAATCACAGTAACAGGTGTTCAGTTTCAAAACAAATTTCAAGGTCTGACTCGTCTGGCACCTGCTCTAGAACCATAGACAGTGTGACACTGTCTGGGTCCAAGTTAGGTCATCCCTGCTACACTTTAAAGAATATTAACTGCCTTTATTAGTGGGGCTAAGTCATGGTAGGTTAGATGAGTGCCTCTCTGTGGTAGTCACCTTTGTGTTTCCTTTTGAGAAGGAGAAGGAGTGAGTGGGAATTCGGGAACTGAACAGGACTTTGGAGATTAACTTGTTCTACTCCCTCAATAACTGAGCAAAGTGAACCCAGAAGATTTAAGTAGACACTTAAGGTCACAAAATCTATACAAGCAGAACATCTCCCACCCATTTTATTATGAGAAAATTCAAACACACAGGAAAGTTCAAAGAATTTTTTCAAGGAAGACCTTATACCCATTTCCTGGATTCTACTGTCAATATTTTATTAAACTTGACGATCACTTCTCTATCCATACTCTATCATTATTACAAGGTGAACTTCAGACATCTGTCTATGATGTCTAGTCAATAGACATCACTGCTTATGTTGTTCCCTCCACCTGGAATCCTGCGCTTTCCCCTTCCTGCCCCACTTGTTGAAATCCTGTCTATTCCTCCAAGAATGATCTCAGATGTTGGCAGGGACCATAAACCTCTGACATATATATATAATCTATATATTCATATTCTTGTTTTAAGGAAAAAAATTATTTAAAAAATCTGAAATGCTACCTCCTTCCCAATGCTTTTCCCAAACCTTGAGTTTTAAACTCTCATGTAAATGCCCACAAGCTTTTGTTATTGCTTTTCCTGTCTCCTTCTGCCTTGTTATGGTTTGTTTATTTGTCACTAATACTTTCCTCTTCCTACTAATACTTATGGTTAATTCCTCTTTGTAGGGGACTATATCTTAGGACTTCCTTATGTATCTCCTGTAGGTCTTTGCAGAGTCAACACTGAGCAACATGTAACTTTGAATTAATTTCAAATCAACAAAATATTGTTCAGGCAGTTTTCTAAAAGAAAGATTTTAAAAACCATCTGTATCAGAGTTCCCCGAAAGCCTTGTTTAGTGTGCAGATTTCCAGACCTGCCACTCAGAAATGCTGGTTAGTAGTTTTGGGGCAGGGGTCCAGGAAGCTTCTGTCTTGGCAAGTAGCCCTGGTGACTTCAACACTGGTAGCACAGGGGCCGAACTTGGAGAAATTTCTTCACAGGTCCATATCACCAACCTTAACTTTAGGTTAGGTCTTTAATTGATTTTAAACCAGCAACCATAATCTGCCTGTCCCTTGAATGGATCTGGATAAAGGTGTGGGCAAACCAGGCACCAAGTCATGACAGGGTGTGACAGTCATAGGAGCATCCTTTCACCACATCATGTGCTGCTACTCACCACTTCTGCTGTTGCCATCAACCCCCAAGTTTCCCTTTGTCACTTCCCCCTTGCCACTACCAACTGCCACTACCCCTCTGCTCCTTACCCTTCATAGCGGAGTCACATCCAGTGTTGAGCACGTGAGGATGGGATGAGGGTGTTTCCTTCTACACTCACAATCCCATGTCTGGGAGCAAAGGAACACCTACCTCTGATGCTGGCTTCTTCAAAAGTCCTGCAAACCTGGTTAGAATGTTGAGTCCGTGGTTTAAAGTTCCTGCCACCTTTGATTTTACAATGAGTGGAAACTGAAGTTGAGTAACAGGTCTCTTGCCCAAGTATTAAGGGCCACCACAAAGCATAGAGGGATGGAGACAGGATTTGATAATATGTGGTTGCCGCCCTCCTCCAGGCTGAGAGTCTCTGCGTAGGGTAGGCTAATTGCTGTTATCTCCACTATTATGTCTTAGCAGAGTATTTCTCATATACACTGAAGTTTGCTTTCTTTCAGGTGCCAAAGAATAACCATGGTTCAGAGAATTTAATGAAGCATAACCTTCTTTAAGTTTTGAGTTAAATATACTCAAAATCAGTTTCTCTAAATCAAGACATTCCCAGCCTCACCATTTTTAGTTCAAAATAGATTTCTCTATTGAAGTGGTTCCCAAACTTTAGCAGGCATCAGAGTCATCCGGAGGTTTTGTTAAAACACAGATTTTTGGACCTCACCCTCAGAGTTTCTGATTCTCTAGGTCTGAGAACAGGCCCCAGATTTTGGACTTCACCTTCTGAGTTTCTGATTCTGAACTCAGAAAATGATAAAATGTCTAAGAAATGGTCCCTAACCTCAAGCAGAGATAGATCACATGTCCCAATTTTTTTTTTTTTTTGAGACAGAGCCTCAAGCTATCACCCTGGATAGAGTGCTGTGGCATCACAGCTCACAGCAACCTCCAATTCCTGGGCTCAAGTGAGTCTCTTTCCTCTGCCTCCCATGTAGCTGGGATTACAGGCGCCTGCCACAACACCCAGCCATTTTTTGGTTCCAGCCGTCATTGTTGCTTGGCGGCCCCAGGCAGGATTCAAACCTGCCAGCTCAGATGTAAGAGGCTGGCGTCTTTTGCCCAGATTTTTAAATGAAAAGCTGGTCTGTGGTGAGTGCCAATTAGAAGAATAAAACATTACTGAAAACAGAAGGCTGTATGATCCAAGCTAAATCAACGCTGCACTTGATCCTCGCATTGTGATGAGTTATGTATGCCTCTCCCATACATGAAACATGTCCCTTTGGTGGAGGAAATTGCTCATTTATTGGTTCATTGAGGATGTTCCAACTGATTCACCATGGTAGGTATGATTGAACCATGGAAATGATGGAACATTAAATCAATAGCTAGTCAGCTGGCAACTATTCCTTTGCTAAGTATGCTATTAAGGTTCTGTTTCAGAAGTCCTGTGCTGAACTATAGAGGTGAACCTTTATATTGGAGAAATATAACAAGAATTATGTTTAGAAAATACTTCAATCCGGGATTTTTAAATAAACTTTCCTTAAATACAAAAAAACTTACCTGACATTATTTGTGAATCCAAAGAAACAACCACAACTGGAATAAAAAATTAAACCATATTTATCTTAAAAATAAATTCTTATGTTCATCCAGTAGAATACAAAATAATTTAATGATTCAATGACAGCTGTCCCTTGAAGGGGAATGTTTTTAGAAAGGAGAAAATTTCCTCTTTGGATATTACTCATGTATCAAGGGCATTGTGCTATTTAATTTAGTTATATCTTTTTTTGAGATTTTTTTTGTATTGAGGGAAGTTTATTCCAAGAGTAAGAGATACCAATGACAACACAAGAGAACTGATTTTAAGAAAAGTATTAAGTATTCAAAAGTATTAATAAATTAGGACATTTATATTTACATTCAAAAATACTGGAGGCATCATGTTAGTCATTGCAGGAGATAACATGAATATGAAGTTATTCTCAAAGAAACTTATAACTTAAAAGAAGGGAAACGCAAGTACCTATTTGAAGCAAAATATAATACATGCCTTTAGGAGGAATAAATTTTAATGTGGCTTCAAAGAGCTGGAAGAAGAGGTCAAGGTTCAAAGAGTCTAAGATAAGGCAAAGCACTGGGGTTCTGGTACAATGCATTACAGCGTGGCCAATTTTCAAAGGCCAGCTGTTCCTAGTCAAGTGAAGACTGAAGATGAGGGAAGGTTCAATCAATGGGAAAATCAGGTCACCCTCCTCTTATTTTCCTGGAGATGCAGTTTTATGATCGATAGTTTTATAATCTCATTTCAGGATGCAAAATGAAAATGAATCTAATATATTCTTAGTTTATTTTTTACTAATAAGATCCAATTTAAATGACTTTATATGTTGGTAATATGGCTACTAATATTTGATTAAGATGTTTAGTTTTATTAGTAATCAAAGAAGTACAAATTAGAATAACAATTCAATCATTGTTTTTGGTCTATAGAATTGTTAAAGATTTAAAATGACAACGAAGTATTGGGGAGGTTAGGAAGAATAGGCCTTCTCTTTCTACCTG
Organism: Arctocebus calabarensis; assembly: GCA_963573935.1. Classification (NCBI taxonomy): domain Eukaryota; kingdom Metazoa; phylum Chordata; class Mammalia; order Primates; family Lorisidae; genus Arctocebus; species Arctocebus calabarensis. Next base: position 16,555 of record CAUYON010144174.1, read on the forward strand.
TGGAGAATTCCTTGGTTTACCATGGCTGAGGACAATCCATGTCCTACAGCTCACCAAGTCTCCTTTGAGGATTGTATTCCAAGGCAATAGGATGGATATGTGCAAAAAACTCATGTATAAAAATATTTATCAGATCTTAGCTTATTATTGGGAAAAAGGAGTAAAGAAATAAATGCCCCCAAACAGGTTAATAAATATAAAAGGTATTATGCTAGGAAGAGAACAGTGGTGATCCACTATACCTAGAAAACATGACTGGTGGCCTGAAAAAAATTTTCCTGAGTGTTTTAGGTAAGTTAGTAATTCTATTCACAATCACCTTCCCTCCAGTTCCTCTTTTCCAGATAATCTGTGCTCCTGCCAGATAGGACCACTTGCTACTTGTGCCCTGAACTGACCCTATACACTTCTTTGCCTCCTTGTCTCTGGCTATGCTTTTCTCACTGTCTGAATGCCCTTCCTCAATCTCTGAGCTCTCACTTCTTAAAGACTTGATGTTGTAAACCACCTTACATGATGTTACAATGATGTCCTCTTTTCTTATCCAGCTAGAAGGATTTACTTGCTTCTCTGTATCCTCATATCAATTTATATTCTATGATTTTTTTTCACTCTCTGTGCTTTATTACAATTATTGGAGTGTGGGGTGTGTGTGTGTGTGTGTGTGTGTGTGTGTGTATCCCCTATTAGATTTAGAACAACTTGAGAGCAGAGGCCAATCTTGTTCAGATTTTTATCCCCTAGAGGTATGAAGCGTGCTGGGTAACTGGTTGTTGCCTGACTGAATGAGCAAGTGAGTAAATGCAGAGGGAGTGCACTAAGAGCCCAATGCTAATGTTTTCTGAAGATGTGGAATGAACTTGACAATTGCTAAAGACGCTCTTTCATTTTGGTGGGGTATGAAAACTCAGGCTGAAATTTTCCATATGAACCATGAAGATGAGAATAGAAAGACCAAGACTGAGAGGGGAGACGAGGATAGTATACTAAACTACAGTCTTTCCCACTTTCAACCCCAAACAACCCAACATTTACTGGAGGAGGAGTAGGTTGGAATTTTAGCTAAAAGGGAGAACTGGATGAAGACCTTTCAAAGAAGTAAGCACTTCTGGCAAGTTCCCAGTTCTTTTATGTTTCAACAATATATGTCAAAAAACCAGCACATTTGTCTGCAAAATAAAGAGATTAGGACTATCTATACAGTTGAGGGGCAAAATAAAAATAGAATGTTCTCAGTGGAGAAGAAAGGAATTTGAAAAAGAGTTCTAATGATGTGTACCGATTTATACATTCCCAGATTCAATATATAGCAAAAACTTCATTTATGTTAAAAACTTCATTTATGTTCATACCTCTCAGGGAGGACGGTATTATGCTGAACAACTGAACTTCTGTTCAAAATAGTCAAGGTTAAGTCTTGCTAAGGTATTTTCTGTTCTCACTTAGCATAACCCATACCTACATGTGCTATTATACTTAGCAATATACCTGCTGGCTTTCACGGGCTCTCAGGAAATGGCTTTACTTCCTGAAGAATGCAATAAACTACAACATAAGCCACCACCACAACCAGCTGATACCGAACTGTGAACTATGGTTCCCTTACAGACAGAGTTAGGTATTTGCATGATTAATACTTGCAGACTGTCCTATGGCCAAATTCAAAAAAGAAATTCATATATACATATATGTATGTAAATGCATGCAGAATCTACATAATATAGATTTTTCTGTGTGTCTATGTATGTATGTATGAATCCTTGTATGTATTTATAATTTCAGGGAGGGAGGGAATCAGTACTTTTTAAGAAAAGGAATGGTAGTAAAATTAAACCTCCCTGAAGTGAATAGTGAATAGTGAATGCTTTTTTTGTTTTTTTTGTAGTAAACAACAAAAACTGCTTTTCACCAAAGTTCTTCTTCTGCCAACTAGCAGAGATTTACAGACCAAACATGTGAGTGAATAGGAAATACTCTATTTCCAGACTCAGGTAATGAATAACTCTGAGGGCTTGAACTTTTCTCTGTTCCCACAGACTGCATCCACAGAGCGGTGCTCTTGCCCTGAAAGGAAGGATTTGCCCCGGTTTGGAAGGAAGTGGAATAAATAGAACTGGAAACGGCAAGGTCACCTTTAATATCGTATGAACTGCCTCTTAACAAGCTTCACAATTGCTTTGTTTCTTCCTCCTCTGGTGCTATAAACAGGCACAGTCAAAGCAAGCTCTAAGAGCAGGCAAAGTGCGTGGAGGAAGCTCCCAGAGCTGCAAGGAAGGAGAAGTTGAAGGCTTGACAGGCCTGTCAGGCCCTTCAGGATTACAATTGTATTATGGTGTGGTGGCCAGAAGGGAAAACTGCTTGTTTTTAGAGGAAGGAGTTATATTGTCCTAAATTCCTGTGTATAAAACATAGGACAAACAAACTACAGTGGGAATATTTAATTGGAGTATGTGCAATCTATGGAATATCTGCCTTTCATTTGACTTTTCCCTGCTATAAGTGTCACATGGTAGTTACGTAAATACAAAAATGTTATGTTGGAAATCCTTCTCTTTAGTAACCTGTTTGTTTGGTATTCTGACCACAGCTGTTCTTTGGTATTCTGGTTCCCAGAAAGATTCTTCCTCCTTCCCAGGCTCCTTCAGGCACATTACATTGGACTTCCTTTACCTCCTCACTTTATGGTTTCCTAGACCTTCTGTTTGAATGTCTCCCTCTCCAGGGGAGGGAAGACTAGCTAGGAGGTATGGGAAAGGCACTAATGAGGTTTGGATGCCAAAGGGTTGTGCAACAGACAGGTCTGGCATTTCAGTGTCCTGGCTTCCAGGAATTCTTAGATAGTCAAATATATAACTCATCTTGGAAGACTAGGAGTAGTACTGTCATTAAAAAAGAAAAAAACATATAACTTAGACTGGGCTTCAAGTCAAAGAGAAATATGTAACCTTATATGGCTTAAATGCAGATAAAGGTAGCATGAACCAAACAAAATTGGTTGGTGTTGGCGAATTGTTACTTATATGGATTCTCTGCATTCAGCAAAGATGTTTAGAAAAACCTCTTCCCTAGTACTTTGAAAATATCATAAAGCTATGAACTGTTGTAATTTCAAAAAGTGGATTATAAGGATGTAAGAAAGATGCAGCAGAAGTCCCCAAGTGGTAGAAAGAGAAACCTAGAGGGCAGTCTCTGTCCTATGTGAATTTTGGCTACTTGTTTACAATTCCAAGATGATGAGTTCTGGGCATTGCAGATAATGGGTCAGAGCTGAGCTATTATACAAACTACTAGATGGAGCTAAAGCTGTTATGTGGCCTACTATTTTGATCTGTGGATAACATGTAATATCAAGATATTCTAATCTCTGCCTGGTAGATGTGTTAAATTCAGTGTCTGGGGAGCAGACACTGAGGGATCAGTTTAGAAATCCTAATAGATGTGCTCTTCTAAAATGCTATGCTAGAATTGGGCCTGACCAGGTTGATCATTCTCCAAAGTGCACTCCAATGGCTAGAAGGCATTTTCTCCCTAACTGTATGAGGAGTAGGGTGGGTGCAGGGAAGAATGGGCTCTTTCCTTTGTCCTCTGACTACCTAGAACAGCATGGCTAATTTGCTCTGTGTAGCAAGCTTGAATGCATACATGCCCACACATACATGTACTCACACTCACTTCAAACCTTAAATTTTTTTTTTTACCTTTTTAAAAAGTATGAAAACAGTGGGATCCAGATTGAGAAACTTGCCATGCTTTTCAGTCAGACATTCCCTTTTCTCTGAAGACAGCAGAATCTCATTCAAAGGCATCATCTGTTGAAGTTGTTTCTTTTCAGGAGACGAAATAGCAAAATGTTCTATGGTGATCAAACTCCATGGGCAGCAAGTACCCCAAGTCTGAACTATGTAATTGCATGAGCCCTGTTCTTTGTTCATTAAGAGTCCCCCCTTCGAAACCAAATTGATGAATTTTCAGCAGCTGTTTGCAGCATTTGCGATCCACAGGCATCAGGGCTTGATGCATGGCCCTCATCTCTGTGGGCGCCTGTGCAATGATTCTCATCTGTCTTAGTTAGAGAGTGAATTAATCTTGACCTTGGCCTCTGGGGTATGGGTTTCTGCCCTCTCACACATCTTCAACTCAATTCTTTATCAGAAGTACTTGTTTCAGGCCCAGGCTCCCCCAATTTCATTCACATCTAGCCATTTGTCTTTAAATGACGTTGCTTTGATTTTAAACAAAATCTATATTTCTAGTATTATTTATTTCCAGAAAGTTCTCATTCTGAGTTGTAATTTAATTACATGGATCATTAAAGCTATGAAGGATGCTATTGGGCAGAAAAAAGGGACTTAACAAAACAAAAGTTATTATTAGGAATTACAAATCACTTAACATTTCAACATCGCTCGGATGTGGGCATTTTGTTGAAAGAGACTTTGTTTTGAACAGTGACAATGCAGAAGATCTATGGAAGAAACAAGCTTCCAACTTGATTTTTATTTGAGTGCATAACAAATCATCAATTAAAATGTAATATTAATGAGGCAATATTAGATTTAGAAATACCATTAGCAGAAAACTTGATGCATTAGGCAATGCTACACACCATCTCATTCCAACCACTCAACTGTACTTATTTTATCTATACTTTCTTTGGATGTAAATGAAATTGGTATTTTACAATGAAAGTAAAATTGCTGGCTCAGCGCCAGTGGCTCAACGGGCTAAGGTGCCAGCCACGTCCACCTGAGCTGGCAGGTTCGAATCCAGCCCGGACCCGCCAAACAACAATGACGGCTGCAACCAAAAAAATGGCCAGGCATTGTGGTGGGCGCCTGTAGTCCCAGCTACTTGGGAGGCAGAGGCAAGAGACTCGCTTGAGCCCAGGAATTGGAGGTTGCTGTGAGCTGTGATGCCACGGCACTCTATCCAGGGTGACAGCTTGAG
>CAUYON010144175.1:0-15359 GCA_963573935.1 Arctocebus calabarensis
GCCTGTAGTCCCAGCTACTTGGGAGGCGGAGGCAGGAGACTCGCTTGAGCCCAGGAATTGGAGGTTGCTGTGAGCTGCAATGCCACGGCACTCTATCCAGGGTGACAGCTTGAGGCTCTGTCTCAAAAAAAAAAAAAAAGATGGGATGTATTGGTGATCTGCATATACAGTACTGTGATGTGGTTTACTGGGACTTGTAGTCCCATAAGCTTGGTATACCCAGTTATGTAAATTATGTCTGCTTAATACTGTGACATAAGCACTGTGAGGCTTTATTTCTGTATACACATGGGTGCATACATTGCATATACATTGGTATATTACAGCAAATGTGTGTTACAGTAAGTGAAGTTTGTTTTAATTTTCTTTTAATTAGTATATTTAAAAATTGGTATCAGCTTGGCGCCTGTGGCTCAGCAGGCTAAGGCGCCAGCCATGTAAACCTGAGCTGGCGGGTTCGAATCCAGCCTGGGCCCGCCAACTAACAATGACGGCTGCAACCCCAACAAAAATAGCCGGGCGTTGTGGCGGGCGCCTGTAGTCCTAGCTACTTGGGAGGCAGAGGCAGGAGACTCGCTTGAGCCTAGGAATTGGAGGTTGCTGTGAGCTGTGATTTCACAGCACTCTACCCAGGGTGACAGCTTGAGGCTCTGTCTCAAAAAAAAAAAAAATTGGTATCAAGCCAGGCACGGTGGCCTGTAATCCTAGCACTCTGAGAGGCCAAGGCAGGTGGATTGTCTGAGGCTCACAGGTTCCAGACCAGCCTGAGCCAGAGCAAGACCCTGTCTCTAAAAATAGCCGGGTGTTGTGGTGGCTGCCTGTAGTCCCAGCTACACAGGAGTCTGAGGCAAGAGAATCACTTGAGCCCAAGAGTTTGAGGTTGCTGAGCTATGATGCCTCAGCTCTCTACTGCGGGTGACAAAGTGAGAATCTGTCTCAAAAAATAAAAATTAATGTCAAGTCAATACAGAGTTTATGGTATGGTATGAAATATAGAATTAGTTAGTCTTATTTTTAACAGTAAATTTCAAGCAACCAGAAACTACATTTATCTGGTGTCTATCAATTCCCATGGTGCCAGGTAATAGGGAGATTACTGTGTACCCCCTTTCCCACTCTCCTAACCACCATTCTTTTTACTATCTCTATGAAGCTGACTACTCTAAATACCTCAGGTGGGTAAATGCAATCATACAGTATTTGTCTTCTTGTGACTGGCTTATTTCACTTAGTATAATATCCTCCAGTTTCATCAAGTTGTTCATGTGTCAGCATTTCCTTATCTGTTAAGGTTGAATAATATTCCATTGTGTATTTGTGATATGTACCACATTGTGCTTACCCATTCATCCTTCAATGGACACTTGCATTGCTTCCACATTTTGGCTATCGTGAATAGTACTGCAATGAACATGAGTGTGCAAATGACCCTTTACAATCCTGCTTTTATTTATTTATTTATTTATTTTTGAGGCAGAGTCTCACTCTGTTTCTCCAGGCTAGAGTGCTGTGGAGTCATAGCTCAGAGCAACCTCAAACTCCTGGGCTTACGCGATCCTCTTGCCCCAGTCTCTTGAGCACCTAGGACTACAGGAGCCCACCAGAATGCCCACCTACGCAATCCTGCTTTCAATTCTTTTGAGTAAACACCCAGAAGTGAAATTGCTGGATCTTACGGTAATTCTATTTCTAATTTTTTGAGGAACTGCTATATTGTTACATAAAGTTTTAAAGGAAAACAAAATATCACTCGGAAATGATCAATGGAAGAAAGGAAATTAAAGCAATAAAAGATGATAAACCTGGCTTGGCACCTGTGGCTCAAGCAGCTAAGGGGCCAGCCACATACACCTGAGCTGACAGGTTTGAACCCAGCCCGGGCCCACCAAACAATAATGATGGCTGCAACCAAAAAAATTAGCTGGGCGTTGTGGCGGGCGCCTATAGTCCCACTTAGCAGGCGGAGGCTCGAGACTCGCTTGAGCCCTGGAGTTGGAGGTTGCTGTGAGCTGTGATGCCACAGCACTCTACCCAGGGCAACAGCTTGAGGCTCTGTCTCAAAAAAAAAAAAAAAAAAAAGATGATAAACCTGGCATCTTTACAATTTATTGTCAATATTTTCTTTGTTTTTGGCGTATCTATATAACTGTCTTTCATTTCATGTTAGGCTGTAGACTGAAGATTGTACTTTTCTTTTCTTTTCTTTTTTTGTGACAGTCTCAAGCTGTCACCCTGGGTAGAGTGCCCTGGTATCACAGCTCACAGCAACCTCAAGCTTCTGGGCTTAAGTGATTCTCTTGCCTCAGCTTCCCAAGCAACTGGGACTACACACGCCCACCACAATGCCCGGCCATTTTTTGGTGATAGTTGTCATTATTGTTTGGCAGGCCGGTCTGGATTCGAACTTGCAGCTCTGGTTTATGTGGCTGGTACCCTAGCCGCTTGAGCTATAGGACTGAGTCTTCTTCTTCTTCTTCTTTTTTTTAAATTGTTGGGGATTCATTGAAGGTACAAAGAACCGACTTGGCGCCTGTGGCTCAACAGGCTAAGGCGCCAGCCACGTACACCTGAGCTGGCGGGTTCGAATCCAGCCCGGGCCCGCCAAACAATAATGACGCCTGCAACCAAAAAATGGCCGGGCGTTGTGGCGGGCGCCTGTAGTCCCAGCTAGTTGGGAGGCAGAGGCAAGAGACTCGCTTGAGCCCAGGAACTGGAGGTTGCTGTGAGCTGTGATGCCACAGCAGTCTACCCTGGGTAACAGCTTGAGGCTCTGTCTCAAAAAAAAAAAAAAAAAAAGAAGGTACAAAGAACCAGGCTACACTGGCTACACTTTACTTTAGGTAAAGTCCCTCTTATAATTGCGTCCCATCCCCAAGAGGTGTGTCACATCCCATGACCCCCCAACCGCACTTTTCTTTTCCTTTTTTTTGTTTTGAGACAGAGTCTCACTTTGTCACCCTCCATAGAGTGCTGTGGCCTCACTGCTCACAGAAACCTTCAGTTCTTGGGCTTAGGTGATTCTCCTGCCTCAGCCTCCCGAGTAGCTGGGACCACAGGCGCCCGCCCCAACATCCAGCTATTTTTTTGTTGCAGTTTGGCTAGGGCCGGGTTTAAACCCACCACCCTCTGTATGTGGGTCCAGAGCCCTACTCACTGAGCCATAGGAGCCGCCCCACTTTTCTTTTTTTTTTATTAGCACATCACCTAGAAAGGATTGTACTCTTTCAAGTGCCGTAGGCTTAAGGTACTATCGAAAGTTTGGTTCTCTGGGAGACAGGCTCTGTGAGAGAGTTTTGTGTGTAGAATGTTTCTTAGGGAGTCTCTGGGGCCAGCACTGAGGAAGGAATAAGGAGGAAGTAGGAGTGAGCACCAGGAGAAGCCGATCCTCAGTTCAGTCTTTTTTTTTTTTTTTTTGAGACAGAGCCTCAAGCTGTCACCCTGGATAGAGTGCCATGGCATCACAGCTCACAGCAACCTCCAATTCCTGGGCTAAAGCAAGTCTCCTGTCTCCACCTTCCAAGTAGCTGGGACTACAGGCTCCAGCCACAATGCCCGGCCATTTTTTTTGGTCGCAGCTGTCATTGTTTGGCGGGCCTAGGCTGGATTTGAACCCGCCAGCTCAGGTGTACGTGGCTGGTACCCTAGCTGCTTGAGCTATAGGACTGAGTCTTCTTCTTCTTCTTCTTCTTTTTTTTTTTAAATTGTTGGCTCAGCCCGTTGAGCCACAGGCACCGAGCCGTCAGTGTAATCTTGATGACAGCATCATCCAGCCCCACAGGGAGCTCTCGAACTAAAAGGGCTCAAGTTAGTCCACATTTGATCAAAACAGGAGGAGTTTTTATACCTCCTACCTTTATGATAGTTGGATATGGACTACCTTGGGAAGAACTTGACCGTGGGCAGGAAGCTGTCTGCAGCTGAGACAATCCCTGAAGCGTGCAGCTGTAAGACACATTCCCAGCAACTGGGGCCACATGTACATTCTTGAAGGGAGGTCGGGGTCATGTATCACCAGGTCTACCTCAGCAGTTTGGTGAAAGCCTGCTAAGGGACGCTTCCAAAGCACAGAAGTTCCAGGCCATGGTCACAAGGAGAATGCGGCAAGGCTAGGGTGAGGTAGGTTATTCACGGTGAGTAAGATAGCCAATGCTTGTAGTTAAGAGAACAAGCTCTAGGACAGACTGCTGGATTTGAACCCTTGATCGTGCTACTTCCCAGTTGTGTCAGCTTCAAGTTACCTGACCTCTCTGTGCTTGGATTTCATTCTGTGCATGGAGGTCGTGCTAGAATCTGCTCATAGGAGTGCCGCAAAGAGACACAGAGAAAATAAAAATGACTGAGGAGTCCAGGCACCGTGGTTCATGCCTGTAATCCTAGCATTCTGGGAAGCCAAGGCAGGTGGATTGCCTGAGCTCATAGGTTCAAGACCAGCCTGAGCTAGAGCGAGACCACTTCTCTAAAAAAGAGCTGAGTTGGCTCAGGGCCTGTAGTTCAGCAGCTAGGGCACCAGTCACATACATTGGAGCTGGTGGGTTCAAACCCAACCCAGGCCTGCCAAACAATGACAGCTACAACCAAAAAATGGCTGGATGTTGTGGTGGGCGCCTGTAGTCCCAGCTACTTGGGAGGCTGAGGCAAGAGAATCATTTAAGCCCAAGAGTTTGAGGTTGCTGTGAGTTGTGATGCCATGGCACTCTACTAAGGGAGACAAAGTGAGATTCCGTCTCAAAAAGTAAAAAATGAATGAATAAATAAAAATAACAATGATTGGGGAAAAAAGTATCCAATGAACATTAAAATCGAAGGGCAACCAATGAAACAATTTGAGATTGTGGCTGGGGAGCTGGTTCTCTGAATATTTCTGAATACTCAAAGGATTTTACTTGTAGCAAAATTGCTTTGCCTTCTGACTCTCTGTTCCTCTTTCCTGCCATTCCACTGTATTTCACCTTCCTTCTTCTCACTTCTCAAGACCCAGCCCCTGTTGACCAATTGCTAGGAATGGTTCATGCAGGAGGGTCCACGCAGGGATGTCGTTTCTGTTCTGCTAATATTAACAGAACAGGAGTGCTGAGGTGAATCGGGGAAAGCCAAGGATGAGACAAGAGAATCAATACCCCCAATGTATTTGTAAGCACATCACACCATCAAGTGGGGGCCTCAGGTGAAGAGAATGCGTCTAGACTCTAACCCTTAAGCAGAAAGTTGAGAAAACAATGCCCTGCTCCATGTTCTCCCCCACAGTGCCAAGCATCCCAGAGGAAAAAACCCAACTGGCAGGAGGGCAGTAGCACTGTCAGAGCACACAGAATCAGCCTTGGGTCTGCAGCAGACTGAACACCGTGGTGATGTGTATGTAATAAAAATCACACATTTGCAGGACAGAACCTGAAAGAAAAAATTAAAGGATCTCCATATACTTAAATGACAAGATTTTTAATCGTTGTGACAAAAGTACTGCCACTATCCCATCCAGGTGAGCTGGGTCTCTCTCCCTCAAACACGTCCTGCTGTGCTCATGCTGAGGGCTGGAGGATCCGTAACCTTGCCCCACCCTAACCTGTGAGGATGGAGTTCTCTTGGTTAAAGAGGTGTGGTCTGAGTTCAGGCCCCTTATTTGTGTTGTTAGAGTGCACGTGGTTCTGTGTCGGTTGGCTGATTCCTCCCCAGCTTCCTAGCTTAACATTTTGGAAAGTGTCTATGCTTGTGAGAAAACTGGGAACCAAAAGAGAGGAGCAGGAACTGATCCCCAAGTTCAGAGCCCCCTCTTTGGCTGGTATGCCAACAATGGAAGTATTATTCTCATCCCTTCCTTAGCAGGACCCATTGTTCTCTAGTTACAACAGGAGTGAGATAAACAGCAGCTGCAGGCCCTGGCCTTCCTCCACCCAGGCCTGGGCTCTGAATGTGAGAAGCCTGGCATTATTAGCACACAGGCTTCTGACAGTTTTCAAAGGATAGAATTGAGTAGATGAAGATGAGGGCATGAGATTCACTTTTTCAAAACAAAATTTTATCTGCAAAGATAGTAAGAGAACAAGGCTGAGATGTTGCAACAACTATTATCACTAATAATTTCCTGTGTTCTGCCATACGAAATAACCGGAGAAATAGCATGGTTCTGCCTACAGTTGGTGCATATTTGAGTCAGTTTTTAAGTTTCTCTCTCTTTTTTTTTCTTGTCTTGATTTTTGCAGGTTTTTCCTGCGCCTTAACCCCTCAAGTTCCCTGCAATATACAGCTGGTTCTTATTTTTCATGGTAGTTATGTTCTATGAAGTTACTGTGAACACCAAAACATTGCTCTTAGGGGCAATACAGCATTCAGTTCCTGCAAGCCCCTGGGTCACAGCATTTATATCCACCAATCTTTAGAATATTACTCTAATAAGATATCTTATTTTTTTATGTATTCCTCATTCATGAACATTAATGGCCAATAGCACTCTAACTCCAACCTGAATAAATCTTATTCAACAGGCTCGGCGCCTGTGGCTCAACGGGCTAAGGCGCCAGCCACGTACACCTGAGCTAGCAGGTTCGAATCCAGCCCAGACCCACCAAACAATAACGACAGCTGCAACCAAAAAATGGCCGGGCGTTGTGGCGGGCGCCTGTAGTCCCAGCTACTTGGAAGGCGGAGGCAAGAGACTGACTTGAGCCAGGAATTGGAGGTTGCTGTGAGCTGTGATGCTACAGCACTATATCCAGCTGATGGACAGCTCGAGGCTCTGTCTCAAAAAAGAAAAAAGCTTATTCAACAAACGTGTTTTCTCTGTAAGGCCCACCACAGCTTTCTTGCACTTACGAACACCCAGACAGTGTTGCAGTGTGATACTGGGGGCCACTTTAAACAGCAAAATGGCCAAACAAAAAGGTCAAAAATATGAAAAAGCATGGCACTAGCCGTACTGCAAATAGAAAGGATACTTGTTTACAGTATGAGAGCTGAAACAAGCAGGCAGAGGCTGCCTTTGACCTCAGCTGAGAATGTGCATCACCAAGTTCTGGGCAGCTCAGAATGTTCTTTCGCTTCCCGGTGCATGTCCATGAATGAGAAAGCACTGTGAGGACTGATTTGGGGATTAAAGATGAAATTTATGAACTACATAAATGCACAAATACAGAATCCAGAAATAATCAGGACTGGATTGTAACTATACATACTCAAGAATTTTGTGTGTGAAATCTCGCAGTGAAAGGAGAAATCCCCAAAACATGGTTCTATCAGCTCTCAGAACAGGGAGAATTCTATTCTTTTTTTTTTTTCTTTCCCCTGGACAATGGGATGCTACAAGATAATTCTTTACTAAGGGCACTCTGAGATGTGCCAACCTTAGCATACAAAAGTGACACTGTTGAGGATGGCTCCTGTGGCTCAAGGAGTAGGGTACCAGCCCCATATACTGCAGGTGGTGGGTTCACACCTGGCCCCGGCCAAAAAAAAAAAAAAAAAGTGACACTGTTGGGCGGCGCCTGTAGCTCAATGGGTAGGGCACTGGCCACATGCACCTGGGATGGTGGGTTCCCAGCCCACACAAAATATAGCTGGGCAATGTAGCGGGTGCCTGTAGTCCCAGGTACTCAGGAGGCTGAGGCAAAAGAATCACTTGAGTCCAAGAGTTTGAGGTTGCTGTGAGCTGTGATACTACAGCACTCTACCGAGGGCAACAAAGTGAGACTCTGTCTCAATGAAAAAGAAAAAAATGTGGCTCAGTGCCCATAGCACAGTGGTTGCAGCATCAGCCACATACACCAAGGCTGGCGGGTTTGAACCCAGCCCCACCTAGCCAAACAACAATGACAACTGCAATAAAAAAATAGGCGGGCATTGTGATGGGCACCTGTAGTCACAGCTTCTTGAGAGGCTGAGGCAAGAGAATCGCTTAAACTGAAGAGTTTTAGGTTGCTGTGAGCTGTGGGCACTTACCTAGGGTGACATTGTGAGACTCTGTTGCAAAAAATAAAAAAAAGAAAATTCTCTGGCTCCACTCAAGGCATAGCCCGCCATAACATCTGGCTATTTTTTGGTTGCAGTGTCACTGTTGTTTAGTAGGCTCAGGCCAGGCTAAAACCCACCAGCTTCAGTGTATGTGGCTGGCGCCCTGCTCTCTGAGCTACAGGCGTCAGGGTTAGTGCTCTTTATTCCCTCCTTTTCTTTTCTTTTTTCTTTTTTTTTTTTGAGACAGAGTCTCACTTTGTTGTCCTAGGTAGAGTGCCATGGTGTCTTAGCTTATAGCAATCTCAAACTCTTGGGCTCAAATGTTGCCTCAGCCTCCCAAGTAGCTGGGGCTACAGGCACCCGCCACAATGCCCGGCTATTTTTAGAGACGGGGTCTTGCTCGTGCTCAGACTGGTCTCAAACCTGTGAGCTCAGGCAGTCCACCCGCCTCGGCCTCTCAGAGTGCCAGGATTCCAGCTGTGAGCTACCTCATGTGGCTTATTCTCTCCCTTTCATATTATTTCCTGAAAAAGGCATAAAGGGTGAAGAAAAATCCTAGAGAAACAGTGTTCTTTCCTAAGAATAGAGCTTGGGTTTTATCTCTGAGGAGTTATTATCAAGTATCATTTTCATCATTCTCTCTCTCTCTCTCTCTGTAAGGAAAGCTGGGACTCTGGTCTCAGTGTGTCTATGAAGGAAAAATACACCAAAGTCAAAAAAGAACACAGAATTTTTCTTTTCTCTTTCTTTCTTTCTTTCCTTCCTTCCTTCCTTCCTTCTTTCTTTCTTTCATCTTTCTTCTCTCTCTTTCTCTCTTTTTTTTGTGAGACAGTCTCACTTTGTTGCCCTGGGAGGACATCATAGCTCACAGCAACCTCAAACTCTTTGGGGGCTCAAGTGATCCTCCTGCCTCAGCCTTCTGAGTAGCTGGAACTATATAGGCTTTCACTGTTGTCAAAACTACAAGGGTCTTTCTTTGGTTTTTTTGCAAGGGGATTTGGTCTGGGACCAGTTGCTCACTGCACAAAAATCTAGTTTTTAAGACAATGAGAAATGACAAGGAAGAATTTTCTTTTTTTTTAGACAGAGTCTCACTCTGTAACCCTGGGTAGAGTTGTGTCACAGCTCACAGCAACCTCAAACTCTTGGGCTCAAGAGATCCCCATGCCTTGGCCTCCTGAGTAGCTGGGACTATAGGCACTCATCACAATGCTCAGCTAGTTTTTTGATTTTTAGTAGAGATAGGGTCTCCCTCTTACTCTGGCCTCAAACAATCCACCTGCCTCAGCCTCCTAAAGTGCTAGGATTGCAGGCATGAGCCATCGCATTGGCCGAAGAAAAGAATTTATAATAAAGCAGAGGTCTCGGCTCGGCGCCTGTGGCTCAACGGGCTAAGGCGCCAGCCACGTACACCTGAGCTGGTGGGTTCGAATCCAGCCCCTGGACCCGCCAAACAATAATGATGGCTGCAACCAAAAAATGGCTGGGCGTTGTGGCGGGCGCCTGTAGTCCCAGCGACTTGGGAGGCAGAGGCAAGAGACTCGCTTGAGCCCAAGAATTGGAGGTTGCTGTGAGCTGTGATGTCATAGCACTCTATTCAGGGTGACAGCTTGAGGTTCTGTCTCAAAAAAAAAAAAAAAAATAAAGCAGAGGTCTTGGGAGATGAGGGGATAATAGGAGAAGCTGCCTGAAATCCATCTTTTGGACTAAGGGAGATCGAGGTCTTTTAAAGGAAGGGCCACGTTCCTTGGGGCAAGTAGTGGGGGAATCCCCTCAGCATGTCTACCCAAGGGCCTTCAGAATAAAACTCCTCTGTCTTGCAGAAAGTCCATCACTTCTGGGAAACAACTCAAAAGATCAAGTAGTTACTTAAGGGATAAGATTATTTGGGGTCATTGAAATTTGTTCAATGGGCAACAGGTCACATAGTCACCCTGCCTACCTAATTTTTTGGAAAATTTTGGGAGTTTTTTTGAGGTTTTTGGCTGGGGCTGGGTTTGAACCCGCCACCTCCAACATATGGGGCCGGCGCCCTACTCCTTTGAGCCACAGGCGCTGCCCAAATTTTTGAAAATTTTTTTATGGAGACTGGGTTTGACTATGTTGCCTAAGCTGATTTCAAACTCTTGGCTTTACCCAATCCTCCCGCCTTGGGCTGCCAGAGTGCTGGGATTATAGATGTGAACCACCCCACCCATCCTCTTTTACTTTTATATACAATTAAAAAGCAAACCGGGGGGGGGGCACCTATGGTTCAGTGGGTAGGGCGCTGGCCCCATATACTGAGGGTGATGGGTTCGAGCCCAGCCCTGGCCAGCTAAAACAGCAGTGATAACTGCAACAAAAATAGCCGGGTATTGTGGCAGGCGCCTGTGGTCCCAGGTACTCAGGAGGCTGAGGCAAGAGAATCGCCCTAGCCCAAGAGCTGGAGGTTGCTGTGAGCTGTGACATCACAGCACTCTGCCGAGGGTGACAAAATGAGACTATCTCAAAAAAGAAGGGGTGGCGCCTGTGGCTCAAAGGAGCAGGGTGCTGACCCACTGGAGGGTCAAAACCAGCCCTGGCCAAAAACAAACAAACAAACAAAAAAACAAGTCCTCTGGACTTATTACATTCTGCCTACTGGTATTTTCCTTCTACCTTCCACCTCCATACAGCAACTTCTACACTTCTGTTAGCCTTCGGAACTAAGGATTCCCTTCAGTTGGCTCGCCAGGAGCCTTAAATACTTGATCTGAGAAATGGGAGAATAAAGACTACTGTCAACCACCATTTCCAAGTCTGTGTAGGTGAAGGAGAATTCAGGTCTCAACTTGTCAGCCCTTTATCTGGAGCCATGCTGTCGTTAAAATAAAAATAAAGGATAGGGAGTGGTGTTCAGAGATTGTAATTCTGCATATAGGAAGGGCCTTTTCTTTCAAATTGCCCGTTTTGTTTCCTCTGTAGGTTTGTAGTTCATCTTCTTTGGCTGGTAAAGTAACACTGTCTCCCTGTATTTAAATTCTGCTGGAGTCATCTCGTAGACCTGCTGTCACTGCCAATGTGTGAAATTGTTTGTTCTAATCTCAGTTCCTTCTCCTGAGCCCTGGCAAGGCCCTGTAGGTTAACTAACATTTACAAAGAGGAAGAGAGGGTTACAATTTTGGAATTTTAATGGTAAAAACCAATTGCCCTGTTCTAAGCCAGGAAATCATTAACACAAGTTTCAAGATACCTCTCCAGCCCTCCCCAACCCTCCCCAGCCTTCCATTTACTCCAACCCACCCTCGTTTGTTTTTTTTTTAACTTTAATTTAGACTCTGCTTCAGCTAGACAAAACTGACTGCCATTTCCTTCCCTGTGCAATTTCCTTCTCTGAAAAATAAAGGTGGAGGAAGCTGACACCTAGAAAAGAGAACCAGTTTACCTAGATCACATTTTGGTCCAGGTCTCTTTCTTATCAGCATCATATTTCTATTCCTACTTGAGAAAAGAAAAATAGCTCGGACTGCTCTGGGGGATGCAAAATTTATCTACCCAGAGAAAGAATTTGGGACTTCAGCCACCCTCTACTGGGCGCCCACCCTCACCCCACATTCGCTCACATCCTGTGCCCCTACCTGGGGAGGGGGCCTAAGAGGGACTTCCTCTAAAGGCAATTTTGTCCTTTCTTTTCTTCCCTTTGGTTTTCCCAGTAGCTAGCTCACCCATTATCTTTTTTTTTTTTTTGAGACAGAGCCTCAAGCTGTCACCCTGGATAGAGTGCTATTGCATCACAGCTCACAGCAACTTCCAATTCCTGGGCTCAAGCGCATCTCCTGCCTCTGCCTCCCAAGTAGCTGGGACTACAGGCGCCCGCCACAACGCCCGGCCATTTGTTGGTTGCGGCCACCATTGTTGTGTGGCGGGCCCAGGCTGGATTCAAACCGCCAGCTCAGGTGTATGTGGCTGGTGCCTTAGCCCGTTGAGCCACAGGCACCGAGCCCCATTATCTTTTAATTATCTATTTTTTAATTTTTATTTTTTGAGACAGAGTCTTACTTTGTGCCCTGGGTAGAGCACCATGGCATCCTAGCTAACAACAACCTAAAACTCTTGGATTCAACCCATCTCTTTGCCTCAGCCTCCAGAGTAGCTGAGACTACAGGTGCCTGCCACAACACCTGGCTAAGTTTTTTCTATTTTTAGTAGAGATGGAGTCTTGATTTTGCTCAAGCTGGTCTTGAACTCCTGAGCTCAAGCAATCTACCTGCCCTGGCCTCCCAAGTGCTAGGATTACAGTCGTGAGCCACCACAACTGGCCTCACCCATTATCCCAGTGTTCCAGCAACAGGTGATACAAATAACAATATATGGCCAGTCACCAGCTCAAGTTATTTTAATGCAAAATTTTTGTAAATACTTTAAGAGCTGCCTCTTCTTTTCCTTTAAAAACCCACCGTAGGGCGGCGCCTGCAGCTCAGTGGGTAGAGCATGGGCCATATACACTGAGACAGGCGTGTTCAAATCCAGCCCAGGTCAGCTGAACAGCAATGACAACTGCAACCAAAAAGTGACCGGGCGTTGTGGCAAGCGCCTGTAGTCCCAGCTACTTGGGAGGCTGTGGCAAGAGAATCAATTAAGCCCAAGAGTCTGAGATTGCTGTGAGCTGTGACGTCACAGCACTCTGCCAAGGGTGACATAGTGAGGCTCTGTCTCAAAATAAATAAATAAATAAAAACTGACTGTAGGGCGGTGCCCGTAGCACAGTGGTTACAGTGTCAGCCCCATAACCTAGGCTGACAGGTTCGAAACCTGCCTGGGCCAGCTAAACATCAATGACAACTGCAACAAAAAATAGCCGGGCATTCGGGCATTGTGGTGGGTGCCTGTAGTCCCAGTTACTTGGGAGACTGAGGCAAGAGAATTGCTTAAGATCCAAGAGTTGGAGGTTGCTATGAGCTGTGATGCCATGGCACTCTACCAAGGGTGACATAGTCTAAAAAAAGACTGTCTAAAAAAAAAACAAAACACAAGACACTGTAACTGCTACTACTCTGAGCATGTTTTCTTTCTTTCTTTTTTTTTTTCTTGTTTGAGACATAGCCTCATGCTGTTGCCCCAGGTAGAGTGCCGTGGCATCGCAGCTCACAGCAACCTCCAACTCCTGGGCTTACGAGATTCTCTTGCCACAGCGTCCCCAGTAGCTGGGACTACAGGCACCATGCCACAACACCTGGCTATTTTTTGGTTGCAGCCGTCATTGTTGTTTTGGCAGGCCCAGGCTGGATTCGAACCTGCCAGCTCAGGTGTATGTGGCTGGCGCCTTAGCCCCTTGAGCCACAGGCGCCAAGCCTCTGTGCATGTTTTCTAAACAACTTGAGTCTATGCTCCTGGGTTGTAGTCCTCCAACTTGTCCCAAAAAAACTCTATACTGGCAATAAATTTGCCTCATTTTTTCCCATTAGGTCGACATACTCCCACGCCTTCCCTTCTATCTTAGGCCTTCCCTTCTATCCCAAACCTTGACTTTCCCTTTCCACCAAAGCCTGTCCTCAAACCTTCCAATGTCTCTTGAAAATTAATCTCTTTCAAGAAGTCAGACCTGGCTGACCATCTGGCTCCAATCACTCCCTTTATTCTAGGATGCTCTTTACCCTCCAGGCACAGAGTTACAGACTGGAACATCAGAAATTTCTGGCTTAGAGGATCACTTCAATTTTTTTTTTTTTTTTTTTTTTAATGAGACAGAACCTCAAGCTGTCGCCCTGGGTAGAGTGCAGTGGCATCACAGCTCACAGCAACCTCCAACTCCTGGGCTCAAGTGATTTTCCTGCCTCCTCCTCCCAAGTAGCTGGGACTATAGGCACCCGCCACAATGCCCATCTATTTTTTGGTTGCAGCCGTCATTGTTGTTTGGCGGGCCCGGGCTGGATTCAAACCCGCCAGCTCAGGTGTATGTGGCTGGCGCCTTAGCAGCTTGAGCCGTAGGCGCTGAGCCAGGGTCATCTCAATTTTTATAGATGAGGATCCTAACTAGCTAAGGGATTAGTCTGAGATCAGGAAGCTAGTTAAAGGACAAAGCTGAGTGTAGAACCCAAATCTCTGAGTCCTAAGATCAAGATTGTTTTTACTACATGGAAATACTATTACTTGTGCTTGTTTTCTCTACCTATATTCTTACTTTTTTTCTTTCATTTTCTTTGTTCTTTTTCTTTTCTGTTTTTTGTGAGACAGAGTCTTACTTTTGCCCCAAGTAGAGTGTAGCGCCTTATTGCAACCTCAAACTCCTGGGCTCAAGAGATCCTCTTGCCTCAGCCTCCCGAGTAGCTAGGACTATAGGCTCCTGCCACAACACCCAGCTAAATTTTCTATTTTTAGTACAGAGTCTCACTTTTGCTCAAACTGATCTCTAATTCCTGAGCTCAAGCAATCCTCCCACCTCGGCCTCAAAGAGTACTAGGATTATAGGCATGAGCCACTGCTCTGGGTCATGTGTTTTTTTATAAAACTCATCCTTCTAATTTCTTTTATCACTATTACCAACATCTTCATGTCAGCTGTTGGTCAAGGTACCCCGGTAGTGCAAGTGGGTACTTTAGCCATTATTGCTTGCCCAATTCCTTAGCTCTTTTTTTATTTTATCCCACATGATTACAACTTTTTCCCCTGCATTCATTTTTCTTTGAATGATTGCAGGGGAAATGATTATCCGTTTATCACTCTGTGAGTGTCCATTGTCTCTCAGCCTCCAGGAGACCAGAAAGAAACAATGTTACCCATACAGGAGATCCGAAGCTTTACCTGAAATATCAGAAAGTGACTTGCAGAACTAAAACGGTAGGAAAGCTGGGGACCACCGGGACCACAATATCAGAGAAGTTGGTGGGGTTTCAAGCAGCTGTCTGCACCCTAAAATGTGGGCATTCCAGGCAGTGCCTGGATTCGCAGTTCTCAAAGTGTTCCTGGTTGAAAAATGACCACAAAGTAAGGCAAGTGTGAAACAAAGTTTATTGAGGAAGAGATTATTAGGTTTACAGAGTAAAATATGGGTTTACAAAGTGAGATGTGTTTATCATAGACAATGAGCAGACCCCATTGCTACAGGAAACAGGCAAAGAGGAAAGGAGGCATGGGTTACAGCAGCCTTTAAACCTCTGGGTCAGGAGAGGTCACAGTGGAACAAGAGGCTTTTGCTTTTTTTTTTTTTTGAGACAGCCTCAAGCTGTCATCCTGGGTAGAGTACTGTGGTGTCACAGCTCACAGCAACCTCCAACTCCTGGGTTTAAGAGATTCTCTTGCCTCAGCCTCCCAAGTAACTGGGACTATAGTTGCCTGCCACAACACCCAGCTATTTTTGGTTGTAGTTGTCACTGGTTTTTTGTTTTTTTTTTTTTTGAGATAGAACCTCAAGCTGTCACCCCAGATAGAGTACTGTGGCATCACAGCTCACAACCTCC
>CAUYON010144178.1:0-24929 GCA_963573935.1 Arctocebus calabarensis
GCAGCAGATATATGGCCTGAGTTTTTGTATCCAGTCATTCAACATATGCCTCTTTAGAGGACAGTTTAAACCATTGACATTAATTGAAACCAATGATAAATCTTGAGGAGATCTAGTGGACATTTTTAATCCTTTTGACGCTGAGTGAGTTGGACTTTGATAAAAAGTTTCTGGATGAGTTTACTTTTGTGTTGGGGTATTAAGCTGGTTGTTATGGAGAATAGGTCTGAGAATATCCTGAAAAGCTGGTTTAGTTATGGCAAATTTCTTCAACATGTGGATGTCATTAAAGTATTTAATTTCTCCATCATAAATAACGCTCAGTTTAGCTGGATACAAGATCCTGGGTTGAAAGTTATTCTGTTTTAGGAGATTAAAAGCCGATGACCATTGTCTTCTCACTTGAAAAGTTTCATCAGAGATATCTGTAGTTATTCTAATATTCTTCCCCTTGTAGGTTATTGATTTCTTGTGTCTGGTTGCTTTCAAAATTTTCTCCTTCATATTTACTTTAGTGAACTTAATTATGATGTGCCTGGGGGATGTATTATTTGGGTTAAGTTATGCTGGGGTTCTGAAACTGTCTGCTATCTGAATTTCATAATCTCTTGGCATGTCTGGAAAGTTCTCTTTTATAATCTCATGAATAAGGGATTCTATGTCTTGTGAAGCTGCTTCATTGCTTTCAGGGGTCCCTATGAGGCAAATATTGGTTTTCTTTGAGTTATCCAAGAGCTCTCTGAGAGAGTGATCTGTTTTTGCCTTCCATTTCTCTTGGTCTTTGGAGGTTTGAGAGCATTCGAAAGCTTTGTCTTCCATGTCAGAAATCCTTTTTTCTGCTTGCTTCATTCTCTTACTGAGGGATTCTGCTGAATTTCTCAGATCTTTAAGGGCTGCAACTTCTTGTCTCAATGTGTCAAAATCTTTGGTCATTTTGGCTTTGAGTTCGTTGAATTCTTGAGGCATCTTTTGGGTCATCTTTTGAATTACTGCTTGAAATTCTAATTCCATCTTTTCCTCCATTCTGCTGATCTTATTTGCAATCCAGATTCTGAATTCGATTTCAGACATCTCAACCATTTGCCTATGCAGGAGATCTTGTGCTGTGTCTGCCTTGTTGTTACTTGGAGGGTTTGGTCTAGTCTGATTATTCGTCTTGCCAGAGGTTTTCCATTGATTCCACCCGATGGTTGTTTTTCACCATTGCGTCTGGCCCTTCAAGTGGTGGGCACATGGCCATGCCATTGTCCAGGAAGTTTTGGGCCAGTGGTGGGCCTGCAGAGAGGCCTGGCAGTCACTGGTGGGGTCCCTGGAAGAAGGCTGGCCTGTGGAGGCCCTGTGGGTTCCAGGCAGAGGCCCGCACAGTTGCCGGGAGTGACCCTGGCTGGGGGCCTAGCAGTCACAAGTGGAGTCCCTGGCAGAAATCAGACCTACAGAAGCCCAGCAAGTGTGGGATGCAGTGCCAGGCGATCGCTGGGGGAGTTCCTGGCTAGGGGCAGGCCTACAGAGGCCTGACAGTTGCAAATGGAGTCCCTGGCAAAAGGCTGGCTGGCAGAGACCCCGTGGATGCCAGGTGAAGGCCTGTGTGGACACCGGTACTGTCCCTGACCAGGGGCCGACCTGCGGGGGCCCTGTGGGTTCCAGGCGGAGGCCCGCGCAATTGCTAGGGGAGTTCCTGGCCTGGGGCAGACCTGTGGAGGCCTGGCAGTTGCTGGCAGAGTCTTTAGCAGATGGTAGGCCTGCAGAAATCTGGCAAGCATGGGGTGCCGGGCCAGGTGGTCGCCAGGGGAGTTCCTTGTGGTGGGTGGACCTACAGAGGTCTGGCAGTTGCAGTAGTATTTACTGGCAGAAGTCAGGCCTGCAGAAGCCCTGCAAGCTCGCGTGCTGGACTGCATGGTCACGAGGTGATTTACCCGCTAGCGGTGGGCCTGCAGGGGCCCTGTGGGTGCTAGGCAGGGCTGCTGTGGTCGCCGGGGGAGTTCTTGCCTGGGGGAAGACCTGCAGAGGCCTGGGGGTCACTGGCAGAGTCTCTAGCAGATGGCAGACCTGCAGAAGCCCGGCAAGCACGGGCGTAGGGCCAGGCAGTTGCCAGAAGTGTTTCTAGCTGTGGGTGACCCTGCAGAGGCCTGGTGGTTGCAGGCAGCGATCCTGGCAGAAGGCAGAAGCCCTACAAGGTTGGGTGCAGAGCCGCACAGTCGCCAGGGGATTTACTTGCCAGGAGCGGTCCTGCAGGGGCCCTGCGGGTGCTAGGCAGAGGCCTGCGTGGTCGCTGGGGGAGTTCCTGGCTAGGGGAAGACCTGCAGAGCCCTGGCAGAGTCTATAGCAGACGGCGGACCTGCGGAAGCCCACCAAGCACCGGCATAGGGCCAGGCAGTTGCCAGGAGTGTTTCTGGCCATAGGCCACCCTGCAGAGGCCTGGTGGTTACAGGCAGAGTTCCTGGCAGAAGGCAGGCCTGTGGAAGCCCTGAAAGCTTGGGCGCGGAGCAGCATGGTCACCAGGGGATTTAGTGGCCAGGGGCCAGCCTGCAGGGGCTCTGCGGGTGCCAGGTAGAGGCCCACATGGTCACCAGGGGAGAAATTCCTGGTCAGGGGCAGACCTGCGGAGGCCTGGCAGTTGCAGTCAGAGTATCTAGTAGATGGCGGGCCTGCAGAAGCCTGGCAAGCTCGGGGAGCAGGGCCAGGCACTTGCCTGCGGCTTCCCTGGCTGGAGGGGAAGGAGGCTTGAAAGGCCCCCTGTAGTCTTTTCCTGGTGGGGCGCTTTTTCTGGCAGTCTGGGGGTGGGGGAGCTACTCAGGGACCTCCTCCCTCAGTTTCAGCAGGTGTTAGGCTTCTGGTTCGTCAGGTAAGGAGGGAAGGGTGTACAGTAAGTTCAGAATGGTGGGGAAAACTTTAGTTCAGTTTTTCTGCCTAGCAATAGAATTTTCAGAGTCACACCGGGGTGCTCAGGGGAAGCACACCTCACTTCCCATAGCATTCTTCCATGGGGTGAGACCAGAGGTCCACAGTTCACCACTTGTCTGTAGAAAACTCGCAGGAGCAAAAGAGGAGAATAAAAAGAAAGGAAACAGAAAAGAAAGAAACTCAGAGCTTTCTTGGGGCAGGGGACAGGCACTCTTCCTTTCAGATGAACTTTGTACCTGAAGTGTGGTTTCTTGGGGTTTCAGCCAGTCTCAGCAGAGGTGATCCACAGAAATCACTTCTCTCTCTTGACTGGTCTCCCAGTATTCAGCTTAATTGCACAGTTTCTGGAGGTTATCTTCCCTTTTGGACAGGAGCCTTTTTCGGAAACTGCTTCCAATCAGCCATCTTGCTCCGCTCCCCCCCAAACTACTTTTAATATAAAGACATACATAGGTTGAAAGTAAAAGAATGGATAAGGACACACTATTTTAAAACTAATCATAAAATATGAAGAGGTTTCTTTTTTTTCTTTTTTTTTTGAAGCAGAGTCTTATTATGTCACCCTTGGTAGAGTGCTGTGGCATCACAGCTCATACTCTTGGGCTTAAGCTATTCTCTTGTCTCAGCCTCCCAAGTAGCTGGGACTACAGGCTCCCTCCACAATGCCTGGCTATTTTCTTGTTGCAGTGTCATTATTGTGTAGCTGGCTAAAGTAATTTATTGACTAGTCTTTTCAATAAATAGTGCTGTGACTGTCTGAAGTTAAAGACTGACCTCATCAAGTACAAGAGGCATAGCTGTAACAACTGTTAAAGCTCTATCTTGAGACTAAATCGCTCTTGTGTAAATCAGATCACCCTAGTGAGCCTCACTTTTCTTCATTAGCAATATAATAGAACTAATCCTACCTAAGAATTCTTATAGTGACTCTATCAGATGGCTGTGTATTATTAGAAAAAGTATCTGTGGGTAATTGTCTTGTGAACACCTGCCGTATCTCACACACAGTTTCTATTTAATAGGCAGAGTATTTGAAGAGTGAGACAATGTGAGTGTAAGTGGCAGTTGAGAAAGACCCTAAGAATTAGTAGGGAAATGGATCACATTTTCAATCAAGTTTGTTTCCATTTCTTTTTTTTTTTTTCTTTTTTTTTTGAGACAGAGTCTCACTATGTTGCCTTGGTAGAATGCTGTGGTGCCCTAGCCACTGAGCTACAGGTGCTGAGCCTGCTTCCATTTCTTGAAATGATCTTTTTCTAACAGGCCTCTTCCACTACCACCCTTCTATTTTCCTTCCCATTCCCTGGAAAGGAATCTTCAGTACTCAGTCACATCCTCATCTCAAGTTCATGACGAAGTCTTTCCTGATACTCTACATTAAACTGTATTCTGTTACTCCTTGTTCTTACTCTTTTAAGAATGTCACTAGTCTAATTAAATAATACATACTTAATTTTTTTTTACATAGTTTGTTAAATTGAAGGGGGTACTGATCTTATTTACCTTAAACCACCCCTGAAGTCTGGCCAACTGCCTAGTAACTAGTGACCACTTAATAGATTTGTATTGTATACAGATCTACATTCCAGGGGATAGGTTAAAACTCTGCTACAGAAAACCACTGGCAGTTTTCTGCAGAAGTTGAAAGTTATCATAGTATACTTCTACACATTTTTTTGTGATCTTACATAGTTCTGAATTTGAGCCACTCTGTCTTTGGGGTTCTCATAACCCATGACCATAGTCCATTTCTGTATTGCATCACTTGCTGTCCTATGTTATAAATCACAATATAATATCTAGACTGTGAGCTTCTCAAAGGAAAGATCACATTTTCTTTTGCAATCGTTTAGGTACAGTACAGAAGGTATATTTGATGCGCAGGAAATATTAGTTCATAAAATTAATGCAAATATAACCTTAAAACTCTTGATTTCAGAAGAGAACAAAGCTTAAGAGCTCAGTTTACATTTAATTTCAGAGGTTGGGCAAAGGTGCTAGAGATAGGTCAATTTCATAAATTTATTATATATTAAACAAAGCATCTATATGGGAATTATGTGACCTATAACACACCAAACCGTGAGGTAAACATGGATGCTTAATGAGCCATCACTGTTCTCAAAAGACATTTTGGGAAGACCAATAGTTTATTTAATATATATGGCTTCTTCACATGTGTTCTTGTTTCTTCATCTAGAGCTAAAATACAGGGTGTCCATAAGGTTTGTCAAATTGCACATGAACTTTATGAACACCCTGTATTAAAGAGAAATGGCATACTGCGATGATATTTTAGTAAATGAAATTAGTTCAAAAGATTTTGATGAACTAGATGAGTCTTAAAGGCTTGAACAAGGGATAAGATTTAGGTTGATAGCTTTGATATGTTTGAGAAATACCATTTAATTAGGAAATTGATTGTGTACACCATAATAGTTTTTTACATTAGAATTGATCTCACAGTTTTAAGTGTACAAACCTGATTTTCCAATTTGTAAATTTTGCCAATACCAACCATACCATCTCCTCTCTTATACCTTTAAAGATACCACAAGGCAGAACAGAGAAGAAAGATTTAGTCGATAATTTTAAAACAACATTAAATACCTACCTTATTACTAAAAATGACTTTTAAAAAGCTCCTCATTTTAACTGAAGTCTCACTCTTGCTTAGACTGGTCTAGAAACCATGAGCTGAGGCAATCCACTTTCCTCGGCCTCCCAGAGTGCTAGCATTACAGGCATGAGCCACCATGCCTGGACATAAGTGCAGATTGTTTAAGGGTAGGAAGTTTATGAATCCAGAGAAAAAATTAGGAAATAGAGACTAGATTTTGTTGGCTTTCAAGTTCCAAACACAAAAACTCAAATCATGGGGCAAAACTCTCAAAAAGATTGTAATACTTTAAATGAATACTACTTTGGACTGACCTGCATTAATAGAGGTTGTAATTCCTATTTAAGGAAAGATCAGTCCAATTTTACTATGGATAGCCAAGTTTTTCTTAAAGTATGTATCATGTAAAATCCCACATTTTAAGAAACAAATGAATAAACTATTTTGTTCCCTGTGCAGGTCATAACATTTTTTTTTTTTTACAAATGCTCATAGAATCTTTATTCAAACAGCCCAATAACTCAAATTTCCATCAATATGTCAAAAGATAAACATTTTGTCCAAAATGAGGGAAAACAGCAAATTGAGATATATCTACACAATGGAACACTGCCCAGCAATAAAAAGGAACAAGTTACAAAATAAATAAATAAATAAAACAACTGTAAGATTATCTCAAAAACATTATACTATATGAAAGTCAAGAGGGGAGAACAACATATTAACAAGTTGAAGTAAAAATTAATGTTTAAGTAATGAACTTTACTCAAAATCAAATCCAATTTATGTGAGAATTAGTCACTATTTTCTTTTTCTTGTTTCTTTTCCTCATCCTCACCCCTTCCCTCCTTCTCTGTCAGGTCTTCCCTGCCCACATGCCCCACCATGTCATTAATTCTCATTAATTGTCCTCATATCAAAGTTGAATACATAAGATTCATATTTCTCCATTTCTGTGACACTTCACTAAGGATAATGTGTTCCACCTCCATCCAGGTTAGTACAAATGCTGCAAAATCTCAATTTTTTTTTAATGGCTGAATAATATTCCATGGTATACATATACCACAGCTTGCCAAACCATTCCTGGGTTGAAGGGCATTTAGGCTGTTTCCACATTTTAGTGATTGTAAATTGGGCTGCAGTAAACAGCCTAGTACAAGGATCTTTATAATAAAAGGGTTTTTTTTTCCTTCTGGATAGATGCCCAGTAATGGGACTGCAGGATCAAACAGGAGGTTAAGGTTGAGTTCTTTGAGGTTTCTCCATACTTCCTTCCAAAAAGATTGCAGTCCCACCAGCAGTGTATAAGTGTTCCTTTATCTCCACATCTGCACCAGCATATGCAGTTTTGAGTGCCATTCTTGCTGGGGTTATGTCAGGACCCCTATGGCCTGGTCTTGGTCACTGCAGGAAGGAACCAGGCATGACACAAATTAGAAGTACAAGTTTGCGGGAGGCGGGCTAATCTTAGTTGCGGGGTATACCCGAGCCCCCTCTGCAATGGCTCTTTATTAAGGTTATACACAACAGGTGTGGAGCGTTCAAGTAATTGACATAAACAGGTGTGGAGAGTTCAGGTAATTACATATGAGGGCTGCCTGCATAAGGGTTGCTACGTGCTCTCTTCCCATGTTCTTTCCCCACAACCCTCATGAAGAAATACTAAGCATCAATATTTAACACATGTTTACCAGTGAGTAACCTACCTTATCTCATTCTGGAACACTGAGTGACTTGGACCCTCAAGTCAGGAAATGTCTCTAGGCTTGCCAGGAGACTGTCCTGTTCTCAGCCTTTCCTTTTAATGTGATAAGAATCAGTAACTGTCCTTTGCAAGCATGGTATACAGTCCTCCACCTATCCCCCAGGAAGGTGGAGGGAAGGAAGCCTAAATGCGCTTCAACCCAGGAATGGTTTCTTTTTTTGTTTAAGAAATTTTGGGGTAGGATAAGAAAAACAATATCCGTTGTTCCTTTCATTAGTTTGTCTCATCAAGCAGCTCCTCTTCTTGCTAGGCAAAAGAACAAGAGGGCACATATAGTAATTAACAGAATTATACTAGTGGTGCTAGTGAGGTCCTTCACAGAAGAAAAAAAGATAGAAATTAGTAACACTATCAGAAATGATTTTTTAGTTCCTGTGACAGATTGCAATTACTTAATAAAGGTTTCAGGTATATGTTGTTATAATTCTATCCAAAAATGTTGTTACATTATGCCGGCAAAGTGCATTTCTCCATAAAACCAGTGCATTTCTCCATTTAACTGTTTGTCTCGGGCTAACCCGTGGGAAATATTAACTAATGCCTGAGGTTTCTTGCCTCTGCCCATTGTCCATTGCATCCATTATAAATGGGTAACAACAGGCATAGTGCAGATTGGAATGTTAGGTGGGGGAAGAGTAGCGTCATACCCTTTCCAAGTTGAAGTCTGGAGGAGCAGCATGGTTCTTATTTGTTTGTTTTTAATACTAGAATATATAAGAGAAAATCATGCAGTGGGAATGGGTTGAACGTAATGACTGCCAGGCCTTAAATAGAAATGGTAAGATTAACCTAAGATCTGTTAAGAAGAAGATTAAGGAAATAGGCTTAATAAGTGAAATTCTTTGTAGCAGCATTTACCTTTGTGGACACTAGTGCAATCATTGCCAGGAACAAGAAGTCTGCCATTAAAGGTTTACCTTCACGTTTCACTAAATTTTCAGCTGCTGATGACAGCTTTTTGATTTGACCCCAAGAAGGAAAAGTGAAGTTCGTGGTTCTTGGGAGAAGATGATGTCCATTCATCCACTTGATGGTCATGTTATTGAAGAGATGAGTGAGGGTGGAGTCATCAAAGTGCTGGCGAGATTTTATGCCCATATCGAGGCTTAATCCAAGGGCAAGTAACCACTGCTTTTCTTGCTGTTCTATAATGATATGAGCAAAGCCTCGACCCCAATGTAACACATAACCAGTTTCCCATTCAGACATAACGGGTCTCTTATAGAAAATAGGTTGCTGTGTTTTAGAAGGTGGTGAATGGGTGAGAGATGTCCAGTGATGTTTAGCAGCTGTGTTTCCATCATTGTTGAGATTCAAAAAAGTTAAGAGTGAACAGAGCTCTAGTAAGGAGATATCTAGGACTGTTATTCAATGGGAGTGTATCATCTCCTCCTTTCTGTTTAAATAACATATCTTTTAATGTTTTGTGGTGTCATTCAATAATAGCCTGGCCTTGAGCATTATAGGGAATACTATAAGAAAGTTGAATATTCCAAAAAGACAGAAAGGTATTTAATTTTTGAGCATAATAAGAAGGTGCATTGTCAGTTTTAATAGACTTAGGAAGTTCCATGACATTAAAACAGTCCAATAAATATTGAAAGACATGGTGAGCTCTTTTTCCAGGTAAGGCTGTTGCCCAAGAAAAATGAGAAAAAGTATCTATGGAATGATGAACAAATTTTAATTTACCAAAGGATGGGATGAATGCCATATTTGGTTTGCCATTTGTCCTCTAGGGTTGGTACCTTCATGAAAGGAGGGAACATGTATTTTGGAGCAAGAAGGACAACTAGAAAGAATTTGCTGTAACTGAGTTTTTATAAGATGAAATTTCTCAATAAGTATCTTTGCATTAGCATGTGTGTAGGAATGAAAAGTAGATGCTTTTTGAACAGTATCAACAAGGGCTTGATCTATTTGTGAATTTAATGAAGTCATAAGACCAGGTAAAATGGTGTGTGCTCTAATATGAGTAATGTATATGGGATTAATACGGTCTAAGGATTCTCTGGATAGATCAAAAAAGTGAAGAAATTTCATCAGTAGAAGTAATAGTTGTTGTTTATAGGTGGTTAACAGCCAAGCATGTATATGGAGAGCCCGTCACCACATTCATAGGACAATGAAAGTCTTGGAGCAGATTAAGAATAGCATACATTTCATTCTTTTGGATAAAACTATAAGGACTTTGAACAACTTTTTAGTTATTACCATCAGTATATCCAGCCTTGCCATGTTTGTTGGCATCTTTGTAAAAAGTGATAACATCTGTAATTGGTGAGTTTTATGCACAATGAGGAAGGATCCAGGAAGTAATTTTAAAAATTGAAATCTTTTATCATGAGGATATTCATTGGTAATTAAGCCTACATAAAATGCAAGAGCAATTTGCCAAGGTAAAGATAATTGAAAATTGAGTTAAATGTGCTTTTCTGTAAAGATAGAACAAGGGTAATAGTCTGTAAGTTGGTGAATTCTGTTTCTGCCTTTAGCTCAAAAATTTTGTCTAAATATTATTGTAATTTTTGTGCAGTTTTATTAGGAAGGAATAGCCACTCCAGTTGGAGAGTGAGAAGTGGCTATAATTATCAGTCGAATCAGTAATCTAATGTCAACTTTATCTAATTCTTTTGAGGCAAACTTTTTCAATTAGTTGCAGTTCCTTCTTTGCCTCCAGGATAAGTGAATGAGGACTATTTAAGTCCAAAGGTCTTTCTAGGATTTTAAAAAGATCAGTTAAGGCATTGATTGGTATACCTAAATTGATATGACCTAACAGTTTTTGGAAATCACTTAAGGTCGATAAGGAATCTAACCTAAGATTAACGTGTTGTGGGAGAATTTGCATTTGGGTCAATTTGTATCCCAAATAATCATAGGGGGATGTAGTTTGATTTTTTTCTGGAGCAATTTGAAGACCATAAGATTTTAGGGTAAGAACAGCTTCTTTAAATATGTCTTGAAAAACAGCTAAACTTTGGTGTGCATCATCCATGTAATGAATGATGTAAGCTGTGGGATATTTTTTCCTAATGTGCTGTAATGGCTGATCAACAAAATGCTGACACAAAGTAGGACAATTTAACATACCTTGTGGCAGAACTCTCCACTGAAAACGCTGATAGGGTCTTTGGTGATTATAGGCAGGCAAGGAAAACACAAAATGAGGTTGATCTTCAGGATGCAAGTATATACTGAAAAATCAATCTTTTAAGTCAATGACATATAAATACCAATTAGAAGGGATCTTGGAGGGTAAAGGAAGTACTGGTTGTCGGTGACCCATAGGAAAAATTATTTCATTAACTTTGTGAAGATCAGTAAGCATTCTTCATTTGCCTGATATCTTTTTTACAACAAAGACAGGAGAATTCCAAGAGCTGGTAGAGGGATTGATATGTTCTTGCTCTAACTGCTCCTGAATTAAAAATTGTAAGGCATCCAGCTTTTCTTTAGTTAATGGCCACTGGTCTACCCACATTGGATTATTGCCCTTCCAAGAAAGCTTGAGAGCATATTTTGGGGCAGTGGCCTCTATGCAAAATTTGACATTTGAAAGGAATTAGAATGAGAGGAAGGTATAGTTATTACAGTTTTCCATTGCTGAAGTAAATCTAGACCCCATAAGTTAATAGCAATATCAGCTATGTATGGTTGAATTTGAGCATTTTGATTATCTGGTCCCAAACAAGGTAAAGGTAATATACTTTGAAAGACTGAATTTAAAGTTCCTATGCCTGTAAAAGTAACATCGACTATCTGTTTCAGCCACTCTTTGGGCCACAGATTTAAATCCATGACTGAAACATCTGCGCCAGTATCTAACAGGCCAGTAAAGGATTTAACCTTAAAAATGAGTGTTAATTTAGGCCTATTCTTATGAATAGATGTTTGCCAAAAAATACTGTTTGTACTGCCGAGACCACCAGTGTGTTTTTTACCAGTACTTTGTAATTTAACATGAGGCAGGAGTAGCAGTTGAGCAATCTTTTGCCCAGCTATAATTTGAGTTGGCTGGTTCAACGAAATCACTGTCTGTATTTCCCCTAAGAAGTCAGTATCAATAACACTTGTGTGGACAAACACTCCATAACATGTTAAACTACTTTTTCCTAACAATAACCCAACAGTATCTAAGGGAATGGGACCACATATTCCTGTTTTTAGTTTCTTTGCTCCCATGTTGGGAAACAAAAGAACATTATCACATGTTGGTAAATCTAAAGCAGCACTACCTGGGGTGATGTGTAAAAGGGATTAGACGGGCTTAAGTTGCTGGTGAGTGGGTGTGTCTCCAGACCCGTATTCTTTACCTGCGGGCCCCAGGCTAGGCCCAACTGGCAGTTTCCCTGCTGTAAAAGTGTTCTGCTCTTATTAAATTGAGAGACACACTCAGTGGCCCAATGAATTATTCATCTTTTTCTAATTCCATCAGATGGCTTGTGAGTTTGTTGATATGCTCTCTTTCTGTTTTTCGAATGTAGGCTTCTAAAGAGATAAGTTTTCCTCTCAGGACTGCTTTTGCTCTGTCCCATAGGTTTTGGCAGCTTGTGTCTTCATTGTTGTTATGGTTAAGAAAGTTAATGATTTGCTCTTTTATTTCTTCCTGCACCCAACTGGATTCAGCATAAGGTTGTTTAACTTCCATGCCTTTGTGTGAGGTTCAATGCTTTTGTTGGAGTTGAGTTCCACTTTTAGAGCCTTGTGATCTGAGAAGATGCAAGGTAGAATTTCAATTCTTTTGATTCTTTTAAGGTTTGTTTTGTATCCTAAGATATGACCAATTTTAGAGAATGTTCCATGGGATGATGAGAAGAATGTATATTCTTTATCTTTGGGATGGGGTGTTCTATTTACGTCTATCAAGCACAGTTGTTCTAGGGTCTCATTTAAATCTTTAATATCTTTGTTAAATTTCTGTGTAGAGGATCTGTCCAGCTCTGAGAGATGGGTATTAAAGTCCCCTATTACTATAGGTGTTATAGGATATCATATTGCTCAGATTAAGGAAAGTTTGTTTCAAGAATCTAGGAGCATTTAAATTGGGTGCATAAATATTTAAAATTGAAACGTCTTCTTGTAATTTTCCCTTGACCAATATGAAGTGTCCATCATTGTCTTTTTTGACTTTGGTTACTTTAAATTCACATGTATCTGAAAATAAGATTGCAAATCCTCTTTTATTCTGAATTCCGTTTGCCTGAAAAATTGACTGCCAACCCTTAACTCTAAGTTTTAATTTGTCTTTTAATGTGAGGTGTATTTCCTGCAGACAGCAAATAGATGGCTTGCGTTTTTTAATCCAATCAGCCAATCTATGCCTCTTCAGGGGAGAGTTCAAGCCATTGACATTTATTGAGATAATTGGTAAGTGTGATAGCATTCTATTCAGCTTATTTTGTGAAAATCCATTGCTTAGTTTTGTCTTTTGCATCATTGTGGAAACTAGGTTCTGTCCTTTAATTTCTGGGTGTTTACTTTGCTGAAGGTCCATTGTGATGGTCTGTGTGTAGGACAGCTGGAAATATTTCCTATAAAGCTGATCTTGTGACAAATTTCCTCCATGTTTTCATATCAATAAAAGATTTAATTTCTCTATCAATTTTAAAGCTTAACTTAGTGGGATATAGAATTCTGGGCTGGAAATTGTTTGGTTTAAGTAGATTAAAAATAGATGACCATTGTCTTCTGGCTTGAAAAGTTTCATTAGAGAAGTCTGTGGTCATCCTGATAGGTTTTTCCCTATAGGTCAGTTAGCGCTTACTCCTGGCAGCTTGTAGAATCTTTTCTTTTGTCTTGACTTTAGATAGTTTCATCACAAAGTGCCTTAAAGAAGCTCTATTTGAGTTGAGGCAACCAGGGGACTCATATGTCTCTGAAAGGAGTGTGTCAAAATCTTTGGTGATATTTGGGAAGTTTTCATTTATAATATTGTCTAGAATGGCATCCATTCCTCTGGGGCATTCTTCTCCCCCCTCAGGGGAAGTTATACAAATATATAACTATAGTTATACCTATAACTCGTATATATGAACGCTTCATAGTACTGTCAGTGAATGTTCTACTTTCTCTTCTTTTCTGCCTCTTTAACTATCTGAGTTATTTCACGAGCTTTATCTTCTACCTCTGAGATTCTTTCTTCTGCATGATCTAATCTGTGGTTGATGCTTTGTATTGCATCTTTAAGTTCTCTAATTGGCTGCTTCAGTTCATTCAGCTCTGCTATAGCCTTTCTATGTTCTTCATATCCTTCATCTCTAATTCTGTTTTTGGATTTCCTTTTGGCTATTGCCCACTTTCTCAACAATTTCCTTCATTGTTTTCATAATCTGTACCTTAAATTCTCCTTCTGTCATTTCCAACATTTGTTTATAATAGGAATCCTCTGCTGTAGCAACCTCACGATCCCTAGAAGGAGTTACCCTGAACTGGTATTTTATGTTGCCAGGATTTTTCTGCTGATTCTTTTTCATGAGTGCTTTCTTGAATCTGTTTTCTTAGCCTAATGTTCCTTTCACTTCTTCTTGCTCTTTAAGTTTTGTGCCCCTGGCCTAAAGTTTTAATAAGTCCTTTTGGTATGGGACCAGAAGGATGAAAAGATTAAAGAGTGAGAAGGGAAAAAAGATTTTAAAAAGAAAAAAAAAAAGAGAAAGAAGAGGGGGTGAGTAAAAGGAAATAGTGACAAAAAGAAGAAAGGCACCAAAAGAAGGAAACAGGAATAATATAGGTGTATAGTAGGGTACTGACCCAATCTTAAAAACCCCCAACCTCTAGGGATGGTGGGATGTGTGGTTCCCTTGAGGTCAACAGATCTTTGCCAGCTGGATCAGACACAGTACTCCACCTCCACCAGGTATAAAGGAAAGACAAAAATACTATAATCAAACCAAAACAAACAAGCAAAAACCCTTATGGGATAAAATTGGGGAAAAAAACAAATAATAGGGGCAGAAACACTGGCAAAAATGAAATTCTAATTGTTAAAGAAGGCAAAAATGGAGATTGTATTTAAACTAGAATAGTGGGAAAAAGGGAGAAAAAAAGAGCAAAAAGGAAAAAAAACTGTCAAGGAAACATGTTGAAATTAAGAAGAAAACAAACAAACAGACAAACAGTATTTAATCCTGCTGAATATTGTCCAGGCAACAAGTGATCTTCTGAGGTATAAGATGTTGAGCACAAAATTAATACAGCTGTTTGATATGAAGACTGGAGGCCTCTGTTGGTCCTTCAGACCCTGCAGGCTTGGGAACCCAAAAGTCTCCTCAGCCCACTTAAAAGACACACTAAACTATAAACTTTGGCCAAGCAGAAGATTTCCATGGAAAGCACTTATTGCTGGGATCTCTCCTGGCTTGGTTGCCTGCTTATCCAGTGTACCTAAATCAGACTCCCTCTATGCCCCTGAGGGCCGAGGCTTTTAATCTGCCAAACACTTGGCTCTCCACACTTCCTCAGTGTCTCAATCCCCGTCTTTGGAAAGCTCAGTCACTAAATTACTCAGCCAAGGTCTCCCGGCCAATCCCAGTGCTGAAACACCCAGGGCAGCTCCCCCATAGCAATGTTAGCTCCCCTCTGGCTCAGTGGCTCAGTCCTGGGCCCCAGACAATGGCCAAAGTCATCTGCACACCCACCCAAGATCTCCCAAGTCAATTCAATCAAATGCCTAAGTCCAAAAAAACCAAAACAGCCCACAGGTAAGGCTTTTCCTACTTGCAATCTCTCTGTTGCTATGGTTACAGCCATGGGCAGCCTCCAACCGAACAAATGAACCCATCACTTTCCAGTTTTCCACCACTTCTGTCCTCCTGGGGTCCAGAAGTCTCTTGCTGACTTCCTGTGTCACCAAAGGGAAGCCTCTGGGCAAAACCCACTGGCCAGAGATGCCTGGAGTCTTCTGTCCCCACTCTCACTGCTCCCAGCTGCACAGCAACTCTAACTCCACTGCCATCTTAGTAGCAACCTTGGTCATAACAATTTTAATGTATCCATTTTCTAAATGAACTTCAAATTATAAAAGCCACCCATATGGAAATGAGATTTTGAAATTTCATCTGATAAAAGTTTGAAGATAATAGAGCACTTAACTTTAAGAAGGAAAGACTTAAACATTTTTGATAGTTTTTTTTTAAATATATGAAAAAGTGATAATATTTATTTAGAATGTACCTCATGGTCCAGAGGGGTCAAAATAGAAAAAATACATAGGTAATATGGCAATTTCAGCTTAATATAAAGAGACAATTTTAATAAATTAAACTGCAATTGAGTGTCTTGACATGAGTTGTACTTAAAATAGACAAAATATTAATTTTTTCTATTGTACAGATAAAGTTTCCAGTGAGTAGTTGTGTCAAATAACCTCCAAGATTTCGTCTAAAGATGAGACTTAATGAATTCTAATAAGAAACTTTTAAGCTCAAGATGCCTCTTGGAATTTGACATCAGCTCCATATATTCTAAGTAAAGGATGATTTCAGAACACTTCAAATTCTACCCAAAGTCTTAACATGCCTTATCATATATTAAAAATCCTTCCTGACTTATTGCAACATGTATGATTCCTCCTCCTGATTTAATCAATGCCATTTAAAGTGGTTATTTACCACCTATTATTGAATTATCACAATTCTTTTATTTATTTATTTATTTTTTTTTATTGAATCATAGCTGTGTACATTAGTTCAATCATGGGGTACAGTGTGTGGGCTTCACATGCAATCTGAGATATTTTTATCAACCTGATTGACATAATATTCATGAGATTTTCTCGTTTACTATGTGAAAACATTTTTGATCCGTATTTAGAAGTTTTCTTCTGACCCTTCAAATATGTACCACACATGTGATCTCACCTTTTGTCCCATTTCACCCCACTCTCTCCCTCCCCTTTCCTCCCTCTCCAATTTCCGCATCTTCCTGTGCAATAAATGGGTTGTAACCTTCACTTGAATGATAAAGAATTTGTCTCATATTAGGAGTGTATACATTGGATACTTTTTCATCCATTCTAGAGATACTTTGCTAAGGAGAACATGTTCCAGCTCCATCCTTGTAGATATGAAAGAGGAAAAGTCACCATCTTTCTTTAAGGCTGCATAATATTCCATGGTATACATGTACCAGTTTATTAATCCATTCATGTATCGATGAGCTCTTGGGCTTCTTCCATGACTTAGCAATTATGAATTGGGCTGCAATAAAACAATCTGGTATTCATATCTTTGTTATTCTGTGATTTTTGGTCATCTGGGTATATACCCAGTAAAGGAATTATAGGGTCAAATGGTAAGTCTTTCTACTCTTTAAATCACAATGCAGTGTTTGATAACAAAAAGGATATTCATACACTGAAAATACTCTTCCCTTACAAATACAGCTTCCTTTATAAATAGAACCAAGAAATATCAAAATTTTTAAAATCCAGAAGAGCAAGAGCTGGTTTTTGCTTCTTGGTTTCATTAGAGTCACGATCATTTATTTTAGATTGTGGGCGTTTGATCCAACACATAATTTTATGACCTTCCCTGGAAGAAGAAAGGTCTAGCCAAGAATTTAAACTGCCATGTATATCTGCACCAACCTCTGGGGTTAAACCCCAAAGGAAACAAGGTTACCAGACATACTTCCCTTTATAGGACCAGTGAACTTCTGAAAACAGGTAAAAAACCAACAAACAGAAACCCAAAACCCATAAGAAATTTAACCATAAATGAAACATTTATTAAGCTATTAATAAAGTTTCTAAATTAACTATGTCAGATACTGTATTAATTGCTTTGCACAGTGTCTGGCACATTTCAGGCTTTTAATAAATATTTATTGATTTAATACATTTTTGATCTCCAAAAGAAAAGCCAGCACATCGGAAAATTTGGCAAAATAGCTAATAAATGGTGATTCCTACATATTTTTTTCTATACTGAGATGACCTTCATCTAGTAAAAAAGTCTGATGATTCTGCATCAATTTTAATCTACAAAACAATTGACTTGGTTTTCTATCATTTGAATGTCCTCAACCTGGGCATTTGAAAGGACTCTTCCATGTGTAAGTAGCAGGCATATGGAAAACACAAATACAATGTTCTGCATGTATAACCGAGAGGTTAAAACTGCAATTACTTGACGTTCTATTATTGCATATTTGCATGTATACGATGTTGAGGGCCTTTGAGTAGGGCACTGAAAATATTATTTATCCTGATAATCATTATATAGCAAAAACAAAAATATACAGCACCCAATTAGTTTTTCATAAGAATTTTTTTTCAATTATGGAATAGTTTTAATTTTCTCTTACTCCTACTTTTAGTTTATTATAATTAAATTTTATTTTGCTTTACTTCATCAATCTAATATGTACACATAGATACATAGATATATAGAAAGAGAGAATAAATACTTGATTAAAGGGATGTTCTTCATTAGAGAAAAAGAAAAAGTAGATTTAAACATAATTGATATTTGCCCTCTGTAGCTTTTCGACCTCTAAACTTTTAGAATATGAATTACTGACAAGGAACAATTATACCCACTTTTTCTCCTTTTATTGGGAACAAACTTTACGTGCTTTCTT
Organism: Arctocebus calabarensis; assembly: GCA_963573935.1. Taxonomy (NCBI): domain Eukaryota; kingdom Metazoa; phylum Chordata; class Mammalia; order Primates; family Lorisidae; genus Arctocebus; species Arctocebus calabarensis. The sequence goes on from CAUYON010144178.1 coordinate 17,871, forward strand.
CCTTATTTTTGTTGCTATTGTTATACATATAGCACTCTATATTCCCTCCAAATCATGTCACATTAATCTAAAAATCACCTTAACTGGTAGCAAATCACTTATCGGTATTTTCACATTGCAGATGGAAAAATCACAATAGGGAAAATTTTTGACTGATCAATATCCTGAATCAAATAAAGAAAATGAAACAAAAAGACTTGTTTTAACTCCCAGGATATGTATCCTGAAGATTAAACAAGTAATGTTATTGATTACTCTTATTTTTAAAGTACTGTCATATCTATGAACTTACAATTACACAATATGTAAGAGCAGATGTTTCAAATATAAAGCAACTTATCTCTGCATCTTATTTTAAAATATTTAAATCTAAACGAAGACAAATCATATACTGAGTATAATGTAATACTAGATTACCTGTATTTGGATTTTGTTTACCAGTAACTGAGATAGAAAGACTACACATCAATGGAATCTATTTACATTCTCCCTGCATTATTTGTGAGTTTGGAATGACCTTAATAAATTAAATATGAATACATTGGCCCTTGGAATCAAGAATGAAGAAGACGTAGACATTGTCTTGCAAATCTATGACCTTGCTTGCTTGAGAGATTCAGTAACTGTCATGGCCATGCCAATAAGAATGATGGATATTTTAAAATGTTCCAGGGAACACTCAGCAGAGTCCTTCATTGAAAGCAACAATAGCTTTACATATAATCTGCCCCATGCAGAGTTCCTGAGACTTAGTAGACAGCCAGGTATACAAGGGGGAAGAGAGTCAGTAATAGATTTAAAGTTCCATCTGTACCTTAGTAAATAAGTGGAAGTTATTTCATTGATCTAGCCTCAATTCCTTGTTTAGAAAAATAAGACTAATAACATCAAATTTAAAGAGCTATGATAAAAAAGGGTGTCACTTAATGTGTGTCATGATCAAGCTGTTGCTGGGTCTTTCCATCTGACACATTACCTTCCTCCTAAATATAAGGTTTGAACTTCTTGGGATAATAATCTGTAGAAGATTTCTATTGTACTTGACAATATTTGCTTTTATTATTATTTATAATTTTTTAATTACAGTTTCGCCTTTAGGAATTTGGTTAGACCAGATAGAATTCTATGAGATTTGTTGTTTTTAAGTGGAGTTGTGGGTGCAGAAAGTAGTGAATAATCCCAACCACACCTCATCACCTTAATTAAGTAGCCAGAGCTGTATTACCACCAGCTTTCAACAGGATGTGGAAATAAACTGAACCCTTGTAGTTCCTCGAAGGGTTTAATTCCCTGTGATACATAGAAGAGTTCTATTTCAAAATCTGAGAAACATGTGATATGTATCTAATTCTGATTCACAAACCCATTGATAAACTAACATCTTAAATCTCAGTATTGAGCATTTTATTTTGGTACTTGTATTTACTTCTATGGGTTTTTCTTTACATATTTATTGTGTTCTTTTCTTCTTCCCTAAGAATGCAAACTGGAAGCTCATTAAAGCTGGGAAGTCAGAAACACTAAATGCAACAACCACAAAACAAGAAACAATTATCCACAGTAAACAGAGTTTTGTCTTAGAGCAGTAATAAGCAACTCATATAATGTTAACTTCTAATTTTTTTTTTCTTTTTGCTGTTACTTCCAGACAAGCCTTTAGAGGAAGAGGGAGGGGGAAAAAGGCAAGAGAAACCTGAAAGCACTTGGCTGGTTTTACATGAACTCTGCTCTCTTCCTGTCTGACTTTCCAATAAAGACCGGATCCAGTAAAGGACCCCTGTGCATACAAGATTTCTCTGTCAGAAATGAGCTCCACACAGCTGCACGGAGAAAGGAGGGACAAAAAAGGCATCTTGGCCTTTTACATAGCTCCAAGGTCAAAGACATATTATTCATCACGATATCCTCAGCTTCTAGCCAGAAGAAGGTGCTTGTAGAATAAATTTGAAAATAATTATGTATTTTGTGGGGTATGCAACAAAATGCCTTTTAAATGCCTTATTTATAAAACACACTTTCCCCTGACCAAAATATATCAAATCTATTGACTGTGTTGACTGACCTATGAACCTCCCCCACCAGATACATATGTATTTGTTATAATTCGTTATTTCTCACCTGCTTATCCAACTAATCATCCTCTGTCAGACTTCCTTGCCTATTCAGATGTTTTGATTAATTTCAGTTTTACTAATGGACAGACTCTAAGATTATATCTTTGATCTCTTCTTCCTAAATGGTACTGGAAAGTGAACCAAAGAAGATTCTCTCCAATAAACTAGAGGCTGTTTCTGTTCCCTTTAGCCAGCCCCTGCGACCTCCAGCTGGCTGTTTAAGGATAGCAACACCAGTAGGAACTCTTACCAGGCTCTGCAGCAGCCTTCTCAGACTCATCTGTCCCACTTCCATGCCTCCACACCCAAAGCTCTGGGAGAATATTATGTCCTCCACATTCTGACTGGAAAGTGACAGGGAGTTGAGTTTCTTTACTTGCAATCACATGGCTTTTGAGCAGTGGCAGCAGTAATAGAGTTAATAATGTCCCAGCAAGGCATGGTCTGAGCAGCACTGCTACAAGCTCAGGTATTGGGGGTTTGATGGTGTCTTCTTTATGAAAGGAGCTGAAGGCTATAACATGCAGGGTCTGTGAGCCTCTCTCATGCCTTCCTGTGCCATGAGACAGGAAGTACTTCAGAAAGTTGAAGCACTTTATTGTTTGTACCAACAGATTCTCTCAATAAGACTTCCCTAGGCTGATGGCCAGAGAAATCACCTGCTACTATCACAGATGTCACTACAATGAAACAGTCTGCTCAACAAGTAGGTGGCCAAGACCCAGAATGAAGCTCTCTTGTAAAAGTGACATTTTAATTAGACTTAAAATAATTCTTTTCCAGAAACAATGAAGTAAGCTAAATTCTTCTGTTTCTACCTATTTTTAAAGCCATCTTTCTAAGCCAAAACAACTTTGAAAAAAGAAAACAAAATCAGAGGCCTAACCCATTCTGATTTCAAGACTTACTATAAAGATATAGTAATTCAGACAAGGTAGTTTTGGCATAAAGATAGGCTCAGGGGCAAAGGCAACTTAGTAGAAAAAAAGAAGTGGTGGTAGAACAATTAAATATTCCTAAGCAGAAAAATAAACTTTTGTATATACATTATACCATATAAAAAATTACCCCAAAGTGGCTTATAAACATAAATACAAAACCTAAGACTATAACAAAACTTATATAAGGAAACATAAGAGAAATTCTCGGTAATCTTGAGATAGCCAGAGTCTATAGATATGATATGAAAGGTCTGTCTTCACTTCACTTTTTAAAAAGAGGCAGAAAAAGGGATCTCTCCTCCTCCATGTGCACATGCTGAAGAAAGGCCATATGAAAACATAGTGAGAAGGCGACTGTCTACAGGCTAAGAAGAGAGCTCCTGTTGGAAACCAAGTTCCCCAGCAACGTGATGTTGGACTCCAGGCCCCAGAATTGTGAGAAAATAAAGTTTTGATATTTAAGCCTCTTAGTCTATGATATTTTGTTATGACAGCTCAAATAGACTAATAAACACCCTAAATGTCCATCAATAGGTGAATAGACAAATTGTTGTTTGTTGACAAAATAGAATGCTACTCATAAATAGAAAAAAAATGAACTACTGATAAATGCAAAATTTTAGGTGAATTTCTATATGAGATCTCATATAAGAGAGATTCCAGTAAAAGAAGCTAGAAAAAATATATTATATGTTCTTTGATTCCATCTACATAAAATCTAAGAAATGAAAACTAAACTACAGTGACCCAAAGCAGATCAGCCATTGCTCAGGAGGGGGTAACAGGAAAAGAGCAAAGAATTACAGGGGGACATGAGGAAACTTTGGGGAAGAAGAATAGTTGGCTGTCTTGATTATGGTGATGGTTTCACAAGTGTATAGTATTGATACATCAAAATATATCAAATTTTATACCTTAAATAAGTACAGGTTATTGTATATCAGGTATACTTCAATGAAGCTGTATTTAAAAGGCAAATACAAACTCATTATTTAGAAAATCACCTGTTGTGGGGATTGGTATGCTCCCACCTAAGGGGCACAATATAAGGGCATATGGCACACTACTTGACTGTGGCATATAAAAGCAGTAGGGTTTTTACCTAACAAATGCAAACATTGTAACCTAATTGTGTGTACCCTCATAGTAATCTGAAACTTCAAAAAAAAAAAAAGAAAGAAAAAGAAAAACACCTGTTTCCTGACAAAAGAAAGAAATAGATGAGAAGAATAGAAAGATTCCCATAGTATATTGCTAAGTGTGAAAAGAACAAAGGTCGAGAGCCATGCTGCTACTACCAGTAGCAAACTTATTAGTTGTAGAAATGCTCCTAGATGCATTATGTATAATAAGTCACTTACTCTTGCTAATATTCATGTGAGGTGGCACCCTTACTTTTCCCTTTTGCAAATAAGGGAACTCAGGTTTGGCCCAGTCACACAGCTCATGTGAATGAAGGCTGCTATCCCCAACAGTTGGGTTTTTGTCTGCTACACTTGATTGCAATATCTTGTTGTATAAAATAACTGTGCATGCAAGGGCAGATGTATTTGCATTAGAAAAAGAGATAGAACTATAGAAAGGATATTGGTGAAAGAGTAATTTATTCTTTAGTATAAATACTACCATCTTGTTTGACTTTTTAAAACAATCAGTCCTGTATCACTTGATCCTTCTGAAAATAGATGCCGAGATGACAAGTTAGAAATGCAAGTAGTCTGTTGGAAAATAACACCTGTAAAAGATAAAACAAAGAGGAAGGAGATTGGGCAGAGAGAGCCTCAGACTATTAAACAGATCAGCCTAAGGCTCTGCCAACCCAATGGGGAGTTCTGAAGCCAAGATTGCCCATTAGAAGTATCTCCTCTCATGTTGGGTAGAAATGACCAGAACTTTGTAGCCTTGTCATATTCAGTCACTGGCTGTGGACTACTTAGAAGGAATGTGTCCTTGGCCTGAACAGACACTTAGAAGGATTCTGAAGGCACTGCAGAAGAAAGCTGTCTGCTTTCTGCCTCCTGTGTATAGCAAGTTTTCTCCTAAAGGGAGGTCTGAACAGCTCTCCTCCTTGGCTGTTTTGCAACCAAATGGAAAGAGCACATTTTTTTTATTAAATCATAGCTGAGTACATTAGTGCAATCAAGGGGTACATTGTGTTGGTTTCATATACAATCTGAAATGTTTTCATCAAACTGTTTAACATAGCCTTCATGGCATTTTCTTAATTATTGTATGAAGACATTTGTATTCTGCATTTAGTAAATTTCGCCTGTACCCTTCTAAGAAGAGCACATTTTTTAAAAAAGCTCTTATGTGTACCATAAGTTACCCAGCTATTGATAAGACTGTGGATGAAATACACATTTTTAGTATGTTTTTACACTTTGAGGAAAAGTAAAAAACAAATGCCTTTTTGAACCTTCTTCCAAAGACTTTGCTTGTTACATCTGTCAAATTAGAAGACAGTTCAACTTCCTCTCTAAATAAACTCTACTCAAACAGAACTTATGCTTTGCTAATTATGCTCTCACAAGTTGGAAACCTATTTCCTATTACACAGCACTGTAATTTCCACACAAAGGGAACAAGTCAAGGTGAAATCAAAAGGCATCAAAGCAAAACTTTCCAGTTTTGTTTTCAAATTCAGTAATGCAAACACACACATGCAAGTCAACATGCTCAAAAAGGAAATAAATTTGCCGTTTTGCTTCATTTCCAATCAAGGAAAAAAGGATAAATCTCCAGAATATTGAATGAAAAGGACACAATGAAATATTCTGGTAGAGCTCACCTGTTTGAAAAGTGGTTACATTATTAAGCCATATGAATAATTAAGCAAGTATTTGCCACCTGCAGGAAACAGAAAACAAAGGATAAAATCAAGTACCTCTCACCTCTGACTGCAAAACAAAACAAAACAAACTCATTTTCCCTAAAAATCAGTAGTTCCAATTTGATAAACTGGCACAAAAGTATTAATCTCCTATATTTTAGAAATTGAGAAAGAGTATTTTTTCAGACTTTATTTGCTGGCCTTTTTCTTGTGGTCCCCCTTTTATCTTTTTTAATCCATTCTCCTTGCCCCAACACACACACACATTTTAAACTAGTAAGATGATTATGGAAATACATTGTGAATCAGGAGAGCAAGGGTTCATACTCATGTCTCCTACTGAATATTCTGCCTTAGGTTAGTTAATTTTTCATTTAAATTAATTTTCAGTTCAATCTTTGCAAATGCCCAAGTAATGATTAAATGAAATATAAATAAGCAAACAAAGACATTTTTTCTGTGAAATGGAAATGTATTCTGCCTCCAAAGCACCAGACAGTCTCTCTCCTCAAGCAGCATTTTGTCTAGGAAAAAGCAAGAACAAACATGGGAAAACACCAGGGGAAAAAAAAAATCTAATGAAGAATTTTAAGCTTCTGACTTGTATAAATGCAATGATAATAGTAAGATAGCAGTTTGAAGTGCCTACTTACGATGAATTTGATTGCACACATGTAAAAAGAACAAGTTCAAGAATATGAATAAAAAAAAACTAGAGGGGAGGAGCCAAGATGGCGGTCTGTAGCCAGCTTTCTGCAGATACTCCCGTCCAGAAGGGGAGTTAAAGGACAGAAATTTAGCAAGAAAGCCAACGGTTTGGAGCTGAGCCAAGAGAAAAGGTCGAGAAATGCACTTCAACCCTGCTGGAGCAACCTGCGACCCCAAGGATACAAATAAAAGGTACAGAGCACATCACCAGGCGGAAGGGAGTCCCCTCCCCCAAGAGAACCAGCTCGCAGTATACGCCATACCTCCATACAAACAAGCAAGCAGAGTTCGGCTGTCCTCCCACTCTACCCCACGGGAGACCCTCTAAAAACTGGACCTCCTTCCCCTGTGCCGCGGCACCCTCCTGCCAGGCATAAAGCGGTATAAAACTGTATATATTCTCCACCTGCAAGTTGGAACTCCTGGCACTCCCCTCCACTCTCACCCTGAGGTCTGGAGGTCT
>CAUYON010144180.1:0-12950 GCA_963573935.1 Arctocebus calabarensis
ACAAAGGGTGGAGGCAGGGAGTTTGAGGGGAGCTGGATGGAGGGAAGGTGAAATTCAATTACGCTCTTGATTTTAACTGCCACATCACTCATCACTTTGTTCTTAAATAAAGAAGCCTGGGACACAGTAAAAAAAAAAAAAAAGAGCAGAAGGAATGGATAGTTCAAAGAGGTACTGACCAATGATTTTTCTAAAACTGACTCATCTTCAGAATCTGCAACCATGGAGGAATCCCAGGTCAGATCAATGAAAATTCATACCTAGACTTACAAGTGAAACTTGTAGGACATACTGGACCTTGTTGATGCAATTCACAGGAATGAAAGGAATGTTAAGAATGTTCACAGGCATGTTGCCTGCAAAGGAACGATCCAACTAAGAAAATTTCAACAGCAACAGAAGCCACGAGATTATGGAACCGTATCTTAAATGCTGTAATTATTGGGCTAAACTATTAGTCAGAAGTAAGATAAATAATCTTAGGAAATAAAAAATTAAGCCAAGATGAAGGGTGGGAAGCAGAGAAGTTGGGCAAATTGGTTAAAACCAAATGGAAGCTGGGTATGGTGGTGTGTTCCTGTAATCCCACCTAGTCCAGAGGCTTAGGCAGAAGGACCACATGAAGCCAGGAGTTCAGTGTTGCAGTGAACTGTGATTGTTACTCCACTGATGGCAGCCTGGGTGACAGAAGCAGATGAGGCTCTGTCTCTAAAAGAGCAGTACCAACCTTACTGGCACCAGGGACCAATTTCATTGAAGACAACTTTTCCATGGGATAGGGGGGGATCTGGCAGGAGGTGGAACTCAGGTGGTGATCTGTGTGATGGGGGCAGGGACTGGTTTCATGGAGGACAGTTTTTCCATGGAGGTGGGGGATGGGGGATGTACCAGGAGGTAGAGTGAGCAACATAGTGAGAGTCTGTCTCAAAAACACAAACACATAGACTAACCAGTTAATAGAGAAACTTTGGGTTGGGTAGAAGAATGCTAGCTAGATGTGTAAGTACTTTAAAGCAAAAAGACTGCAAGTAAGTTATTGATCTAAAATACAAGGGCATAGCTGCCCCAGACGACATGGTCTCTGCACTGTCTGGGTGTTACCTCATAGTCCTGCCTCCCCAGGGATCAATGCAGTCTGGGCTCAGTGACCAGAGGAGCAGTGTCTCATTGTGGTCTTTGACTGTATCTTCCCTAGGCACTATTTGTTCACTCATTTTCCTCCCCTGGTCCTTTGCATGGTCCCTGGGTCTGTTTTTAAGACAATTGCAAAGATTCTCCATGTCTCTATGGGATTGAATGGACTTAACAAATGAGTGGTGTATATTACATAGCTGGGTATATTGTACCCTGGGGACCAACAGTGGGATGGAGGTGGGGATAACACCAGGTAAAAAACCATGAGACATTCTCTACGTACTGCAGTGAAGATGGCAGGTCCCCCTGAGTGTGGGGTGGGTGGACCTTTGAAGGCCATGGCTGCCAGTGACCTGGTGAAGACCACTCTGGAAGCTTTGAATTAGGTGGGCACCACAGTAAGTGCCTCAGGAGTGGGTGTGGCCTTGAGGAGGCTTACTCTCCCCCAAGGCCATCAACAGACCCCTGTTGTCCTCTATCAGAAGTGCCCCAGACACAACTCCGGACCCAGCTCCTGCCACCTGGGCCAGGCCTAGGGCTTGCTTTCTGCTGTGGGGCAGGGGCAGCCCTGCTTTTTTCCTGGCCTGGGATTGGTGAGTAGATTCTCCTGCAGAAGGACTGGCCTGTCTGAGTGGAGCCCACACAGGGCAAAGGAAACCTGACGTACAGAGAAACAGTCCCCACAACACCTCATTTATCAAATCCGTCCACACTTCAGACTTCTCCCTTGGCCAATACACTCACGCTGGGATGTGGTCGATTTTCCTGCCGCAGGCAGCAGTGTTCCGCCTGAACAGAATCCACAAAATTCATTTGATGTGCACTGATCTCAGCTACCCTGGTGCAGGGATGATCACTCCTTTACAGATGCCACCAGAGGTCTCATAACCCAACAATAACTAGTGGCCAGCCGGGCACATGACCCTAGGTTGGCCAAATTGAGCCTAATCACACTCTTGCCCCTTTATTGCACATGACCCCTGGTGAGAGAACAGGTATCCCACCGCTTTCCTGCTGCTCAGGTTTTGTCCCTTTCCTGCCTTCCTCCCCAGGGTGGGGGAGTTGAGCTCTCCCACATGGCCATGGGAGACCCACACAAACAGGGTCCAGGATTCTTTTTGCCTATACAGCACCAGCCCAGGCTTATGACCGGAGGTTCTTCCAGTAGGGATCACAGGCCCATAAGTCACTGCCTTATGGGCACTGATAGCTAAATCCTAACCCAGGTTTAGGAACAAGTGGAAAGCAGTGGCTGACCTTGCATGTAGGAAACTGGAAGGTCCCATCTGTTTCCAGAAAGCCCTAGAATAGCAGCTGCTTCTGGGTGAGGGCTCACACGAAGCCTTTCCTCCCCTCCACTGTAGGGGAGTCCAGCCTCCGTAGTGGCCCCCAGGACTGAGCTGAGGAGGGATTAGCTTTAGAATGCTGGGAACAAGTCCTAGAGCCGTGTTGGCCTTACCTTGGGCTCCCTAATCTAACCCTAAATCTCCCATGTCAGTTGCTGAAGGGCGCTTCTGTGCCACCAAGAGCTCATCGTTCCTATTAGTGCAAGGATGGCCACAGCAAAGGCCTTAGGAACTATCTTCTCCCTTTTGAGAACTATAGTGTCCTTGGAGGCAGTCTCAGTGTCTTGGTTTACACACTGAGTAATAGCCCAGCTAAACGAGTTTGTGGGAATTGAATGTGTAAGTCATACCTGCAGTTTTAGAACAGTTGCATTGATGTAAAGTCCACAAACCAGTATACCCATTAAAAATGTCCAGTGGTTTTTGGTTTATTCACAGTTACGTGCGGCCACTTCACAATCCACCAGAAGAGACCCAGCACCCACTTATTCTCCCTGTCTCCCACTACCCCATCCCTGGGCAGCCACTGATTTGTCTCTAGGACTGATCTGGTACATTTCTGATAGGCTCAATAAACAGGACTTTGGAGGCTATAGAGGGAAGTCTGATGTCCATTCTTTCCTGGCAATGTGGACCACTTTGCTGCTGTGAGCTGGTAATAAGCTAGATGGGAGTGGGGGGTGTGTGGGAGCAGTGGATTTGGGGTCTGCTGTTTCCTGTGTTCACCTCCAACAGTAAAAATGAGGCTTGGAACCGTGTCCTTGGTCTCAGAACAGGCTTCTCTATCTCAGGGAATTTCCAGAGGGCTGAGCTGTTGAGGCCTCTGGAGAATTAGGAACAAGTCTTAGAATTTTCAGGAACATGAGGTTCTTCTCTTGGGTTCTGGCACGTCCATCTTCACCTTTCTTAGATCCTTAGTTTAGCCCCTGATCTTCCAATGTCAACCTAGCAAAACTGCATGAGGCCAGTTTAGAACTTAGCCCGTGAACTAGGTCTAGGCCATTACCTGGTTTTGTATAGAGCAGGAGCTAAGAATGTTTTTATTTTTATTCATTAATTTTTGTAGAGACAGAGTCTCATTTTATCGCCCTCGGTAGAGTGCCATGGCGTCACATAGCTCATAGCAACTTCCAACTCCTGGGCTTAGGTGATTCTCCTGCCTCAGCCTCCCAAGTAGCTGGGGCCACAGGCATCTGCCACAACGCAACACCCAGCTATTTTTTGTTCCAGTTGTCACTGCTTACTTAGCTGGCCTGGGCCAGGCTTGAACCTGCCACCCTCGGTATATATGGCTGGTGCTGTAACTACTGTGGTATGGGCACTGAGCTGCTACGAATGTTTTTAAAATCCCAGCACTTGTGTGGCCTAGGTGGGTGGATTGCCTGAGCTCACAGGTTCGAGACCAGCCTGAACCAGAGCAAGACCTTGTCTCTAAAACAGCTGAGCTTTGTGGTGGGTGCCTGTTTACCCCAGCTACTTGTGAGGCTGAGGCAAGAGCATCACTTGAACCCAAGAGCTTGAGGTTGCTGTAACCACTTTGAGTGAGCTAAGACACCATGGCACTCTACCAGGGGTGACCAAGTGAAACTCTGTCTCAAAAAAACCACACACACACACACAAAGGAATGTCAGGGTGAGGTGTGGTGGCTCACGCCTATAATCCCAGCACTCTGGGAGGCCCAGGCAGGTGGATCGCCTGAGCTCACTGGTATAAGATCAGCCTGAGCAAGAGTGAGACACCACTTCTAAAAATAGCCAGGTGTTGTGGCAGCACTGTGGTACTAGCTACTTGGGAGGTATAGGCAAGAGAATTGCCTGAGCCCAAGAGTTTGAGCTTGCTTTGAGCTATGACACCATGGCACTTTACCAAAGGTGACAAAGTGAGACTCTGTCTCAAAAAATAATAATAAATCAAAGGAATGTTTTGTGACACTTGAAGATTCTAGGAAATTCAAATTTTAGGGCTCATAAGTAGTTTTGCTGGGACGCAGCCACACATTTGTACCTTTGCCATGAACAACACAGACTTAAGGTGCCACAGTCTGAATTTTCTATCTGGATTCTTACAGAAAGTGATGGCCTGAGTGAGGCCTGACCTTGTTCTTGAGGAGTGCAGGGCAGAGCCAGGGAGTGGGGAGGCAGTGAGTGATTGGTGGGAGGCCAAGCCTGAGCTAGCAGGTTTTGCTGGTGTGCAGAACTGGTTATTGTCACTGTAGACAACTATGAGGGCCGTGTGGCCACATGGAGAGCTGTGTACAGAATAGTGATAAATGGAAATAGCAGGTACACTGTGGCTATGGTACTATAAATGCGTGTATGTGGATGGAGACAGCAGGTATCGCACCTGGAAAAATGAAAGTGTCTGAGTGGTGGGAGTGAGAGCTGTTCTTTCTGTTCTGTTTTAATTTTCCTGTAATGTTCTTGTAATAAATACTGATGAGCAGTTGCAACCTGGTATCTACCAGGCAGATGGCTGTTCCCAGACCCAGGAGGGCTCAAAAAGAGGGAGCTTGTGCCCTGGGCTTGGGCTCTGGAGGAAGTGCCCGGGGAGGCGAGGACTGGTGCACTTGGCTGCTGGGGCTAAGGCTGCATCTCACCTGCACCAGCCCTGTGCAGACCTGAGTTGTGATATGTGTGTTTCTGAACTACTTTGCAGAAACTTTCCTGAAAGTTTCTTAGAAGGCCTGGCATCTCGTTGGCAGCTGGGAGCTAGTTGCTTCTATCCAGAAGGGTTAGCCAGTGAGGGCTGTGCTGATTCTCTTCGGCTCAGAGACCTCTGGGTTTGAGCCTGATGGGCCCAGCCAAGTCCAGCTCTGCTGTTGATGGGCTGGGTGTTCTGAGACTTGGGTTAATGACTTGCTCAGAGCTTCAGAGAGTTGGTGCCACCTAGCCATGTTCAGTGGCATGTGTCTTAGGCTTGGACTGAGCTGGGATGATGGCCTTTGTATCAGTGTGCTGTCCCCTCATGGGTACATCCATTTTTTGCATCCCATTCATGGTCCTTGCCAGCAGAGGCCCAGGCACACAGGAGATAGTAAATATTGCTGATCGTGATAGGATGAAGGGGGCCTGATGCTTGGTCTTGGACTCAAGAGTCCAAGAGCTTAATGGTTCCAAGGTTGCAGGAGGAGGGTACAATTAGCACTGAGAAGAGGGAAGGAGAGGAAGAGCCCCCACCGGTTCTTGCTGGAAAGGAAGGAGCAGGTGGTGTTGTGGGGCTGTTGCAGGTGCCAGAAATAGACAGCACCCGCTGGGGAGGAGGGGTAAGGGCATGAGGCGGGGAGCAGGTTGGCTCAGCACACACTCACTGGGAGCCCCGCTGTCTGTGCATTCTGTTCCAGGTGCTGAGGGACCATGGAGCACACAGCAGATGAAGCCCCAGCCCTCATGGAGGTGGGACACTGGTGAGAAGAAGGAAACCACCCATCTACTGAGAGCATCATAAGTCAGAGGATGGCAGTACTCTGAAGACGTGGAAAGCACAGAGGAGGAGGAAGAAGAGCAATGGCTCTGCACTCTCTCCTGCAGGGAGAGGGAACTGTAGGAGGTGGGACAGATGATGTGGTTAGTCCTCAGTACGAGGGCGCGGTACCTGCAAAGGCCCTGCCCAGGAACATCGTTGCACAGTCAGAGCAGAGGAGGGGTGGGAGATGAAGTTGGGGCAGTGGGGTGGGAGTTGACAGTTCATCTAGGGCTTGTAGATAGGCCTAGGTAAGCAGTTAGGATTTGGATTCTTAAGTCTTTTTTTTTTTTTTGAGACAGAGTCTCAAGTGGTCATCTTGGGTAGAGTGCTGTGGTGTCACTGCTCACAGCAACCTCAAACTCCTGGGCTTAAGCAATCTTCTTGTCTCAGCCTCCCAAGATACCTTCTTGCCTCCAAGGCATCTGCCACAGCACCCAGCTATTTTTGGTTATAGTTGTCGTTGTTTGGCAGACCCCGGCTGGATTTGAACCTGCCAGCTCTGGTGTATGTGGCTGGTGCCTTAGCCGCTTCAGCTACAGGCGCTGAGCTGGCATACTTAAGTCTTGAAAGAGGCTCTCCTATGTCTGTATGTCAGGTATCGATTGGGCTATTCTAGTGGAAGCAGGAGGCTGATGCCTCTGTCCAGGTGAGAGGTGATGGTGACGTGCACAGTGGGGAGGAGGGGCCAGCTATGGAGGTAGTGAGCATGATGGTCACCTGCCGTTTCCTAGCTCAGGAAATGGCGCCCCCAGACCCAGGTCTGAAATCCAGGCCTTGCCAGCCTCTGCTGTTCTGTGTGTGGCCAGGTGGGATAGCCTACCACCTTCCTGTGTCCCTCATTCCTCACCACAAGCAGCACTGTCCTGTGATCCACTGTCCATTCCAGTGGTCAACCTGACTGTATCCCACTAGGGGTCTGGCTCCCCCATCCCCCATTCACCCTCCTTCCATCCATTGCTCACACAGGATCCAGGATGGTATCTTAGCACATCAGACCAGGGTGGGGGCTTTATGCAGCACAGTGACATCAGAAAGGCTTGGACAAGCCTACTGGACTTCACCCTGCCGACCCGCCTCCCTGAACTGGAGCTTTTCAAACATGCGCCTTCCAGCTTTTCCCTTCTGAGTGACTCTTGCACCTGTCCACCTGCTCATGATCTTTCAGATCTCAATTTAGAGGCCACCTCCTCTAGGGACCTTCCCAGGCCCAGTGTGGCCAGGTTAGGGGCCCCGTTTGTGCCTTCATGGCCTGCCAGCGTTTATCATACAGAATTGGACTTGTCTGTTCACTTCTCTCACACCCATTCCCCATTGTGAGTCTCCTGAAGGCAGGGATGGAGTCCGCTGTCCCCTGGTGGGGTGGGATACTCTGGATTCTCTCCATATATTGAATGAATGACTGAGTGACCCATTGGGGAGCTGTGGTTTCTGGCCTGGTAACATGAGGGTCACACTGTGGGAGCTAGTGGAGACTGTGACTGGAGCCCCAGTCCCCAGAGTGGTGGTCAGTTAGCGGGGCTGCTTTCTCCCTCCCACTTCCTTCCCTGCTTTCCTCAGCCCTCTCAGTCCAAGTGTCCAGCAAGTGGCTATAGGTACTGGTTGAATACATGTCCATCTGGCTGTCATGGTTCACTCACAGGGTCTCCTGGGGACCATCTTGAGGGCCAGAAAACTGCAAGGAAGGCTGAATTCTCAGGGCACCCCAGTGCTGGGCCAGGCCTGTGCTTCCTGCTTTAAGGGCTGGAAGTGGGAGGAGTTGGCATCAGCTGGCAGCATCTTTTCGTGCGCTTCCAAGGTCAGAGATGAGGTCTCAGATCTATTTGCTAATGCACAATTTATTTCTTTTTCAGTTTTCTTTGGAACCTGTGCTTGTGCAGATGGTCACATGATGTGGGGGGGCAATGAGTTTTATGCAGTGGTTGGCAGAGGGCCACTTGGCATCCCTGTGGTTCTTAAGACTTCTGGGGTCCCTGTGCTGTGGCTCCAGCTGCAAAAAGCTGCCTCCTCCCTACACTGTTTAGCTTTTGGGCCCAGCAGCTTTCTTAGCCCCAAATGTGTGTGACCTTACGATTCTGGCTCTTCAAGGATCCCCACAAGCTGTTCCAGTGTGTGGGTGGAATTCCTATTTTTAATAGCCAAGTTGTTGAGAAATTGTAAGGCTTTTACTTCCTTTTGAATGGGAGGCTTTAAGAAATACTTCTTTATATCTTTGCTTCTATAGAACCAAGAGGTCATCTTTGCCGGGGGAGGGTTGGCAGTGGAGGGGGTGACCTGCCCGAGGCCCCAGGGTTAGTTTGCACCTGCTCTTAGTAAGTGGTGGAACACTGAGGGAAGTCCAGCTCTGCAGGTGGAGTAGTGTGGGGTGGTGGTGGTTGTGGTGGTGGCATGAGAACAAATAATGACCACACAGGCTGGCAGGGATGGCAACTTGTGCAAAGAGTGCAAAGTGTAGCGTGTGTGCAGAGCCAGGAGCTCCTAAGCCTGATGGAGAATCAGGAGGAGGTGGCCTTTCCTTTGCTGTGTGAAGGATAGGTAGGAGTCTGGCGGGAGAAAAGGGTGAGGAGAGGAGTGGAGAGAGGAGAGTGGCTCTTACATTCCAGGCAGGTGTGGAAGTGCTGGTAGCAGAGTTTGCAGAAGCCAGTTGGCTCAGTGTGTTTGGAGTTGGTGTGGCCAGGTCCTGAAACCCTCCCAAGTTTTAACTTGGAGGGTTACAATGATGCTGTTCAAACTTATTCCGATTTATTTCACATGGAGACCTAGCATTCACTTACAGCCTGGGCGCCTTGAACCACTGTGACCCTTGCTATGTGCAGTGCATCTTTGTCCTATTCTGTTTCTTTTGTCCTTTTAAAATGCTGTTTGTAGTCTTTGCCATTGATTTCCTGTCTCCCTGAATATTTTTGATTTGCAGTGTGAACAGCGCTGGACTGGGGAGAGTGAGATCGAGGCAGGAGCTCAGGTAGAGACTGCTGTCAGAGTGCAGCTGGGACATGATGAGGGCACCAGGTGTCTGTCGGGCCAGGGCAACACCAGAGACTCATAGTGGGGCTTCTCTGGCCATTGACCTGCGGGCCTCAAGAGACTTGGGGCAGCTCTGGAGCAACAAGAGGGACCCTCTAACTGCAAGCCACACTGAGGATCCAGAAGCTGTGGTTTCATAACTCAGACACATTGCGTGGTGTCTGAAAGCCATTTCATTAAATGTCGCGTGGAATCAAAATAGAAATTACATCTCTGGGACAAAGCCCATTCAGCCAGGAGCCAGGCATTCTCAGTTGGCAGCAGAATAGTCTCAGAAGCAGGACTGTGGATCCCAGGCTGCCCGTGTCTGTGGGGCCAGCCTTCCCCTCCCTCTCTCACACATCTGACTTCCCCAGGTATGCCGAAGGTGGGGGAGGGCCTCAGGCCAGTCCACCTGTTGTGAATCAGTGGCAGCTTTGGGAAAATGACAGCCCCTTCTCTCACACACCTCCAAGGTTTCCTGTGGCAAGCCGAATAGTTCACATTTTTGATTAGTGATCCTCAGCCACCTGTAGGAAGGAAACAATCTTAAGGATGAGGACCCTGTGGCTCAAGGGGGATTAGTGTATTAGTCTGAGGTCTAGACTAGACCTCAGTTCGGGGCTAGAACTCCAAACTTTGTGGTCCCAAAGCTCACCTTCTTTCTCTACCCTCAGCTGCCTCTTTTCCCAGTGCTCCTTGCCTTTTGGAACCAGATGGTCAAAGTGGAGAGAAATGAACTAATTCAGAAAGAATGTTTGGGGAAGGGCCCAGGACCCTGGCATTTTTAAAGCTCCCTGGTAATTCTAATATGCAGCTAGGGTTGGGTGCCTCTTTGCTAGTGGATAAGAAAAGGGTGTGTCTGCCCTCTGTCCCAGCTGCCACCTGCTAATTCTAATGTGCAGCTAATGGGTGCCTCTTTGCTAGTGGATAGGAAAAGGGTGTGCATGTCCCTGTGTCTGCCCTGTGTCCCAGCTACCTCCTACTGGTCCATCTGTTCAGCCATTGCATAAGAAGGATCCTCTGCTGAGGGCTGTTAGCCCAGACTCTAATCCAGCTGTGTGCCAGAGCTGAGATGGAGGGGTCATGGACCAGGCCTTGACAGTGCCTGATGAGGCCATAGAGGGGAGGGAGAGGAGGGCAGTGCAGGGGCAGTGACCGCAGGCATGGGTGGAGGGAGGGTATGCAGAAGTAGTGAGTAGATGACGGGGCTTTAGTTTTCTAATCCATTAATTTTTATTTTTTTGTGTATTATTTTTGTCTACTTTTTTTTAAGTTTTATTTTATTGCTTTTCTAACTTCTTATATTGGATATAGAATTTCTATCCTGAAAATTAAATATAAGCTTTTTCCCCCTAAATCTTGCTTTCCTATTATGGTATATTAACAGGGAGCTTTTTAATTTTTTTCATTTTTATTATTTATTTATTTATTTATTTTTGAGACAGAGTCTCACTTTGTCACCTTCAAGAGAGTGCTTAGCTCACAGCAACCTCAAACTCCTGGGCTCAAGCTATCCTCTTGCCACAGTTTTTCTAATTTTAATACAAAGAGAAGTCTCACTCTCTCAGGCTAGTCTTGAACCCCTGAGCTCAAGCAGTACACCTGCCTTGGCCTCCCAGAGTGCTAGGATTATAGGTGTGAGCTGCTGAGCCTGGCCATAAATATAAGTTTATTTATTTATTTATTGAGACAGAGTCCCCCTCTGTCACCCTTGATAGAGTGCTGTGGCATCACAGCTTACGGCAATCTCAAACTCTTGCGCTTACGCAATTCTCTTGCCTCAGCCTCCTGAGTAGCTGGGACTACAGGTACCTGGCACAATCGGCTATTTTTTGGTTGCAGTTGTCATTGTTGTTTAGCTGTCCTGGGCCAGGTTCGAACTCGCCAGCCTCAGTGTATGTGGCTGGTGCCGTAACCACTCTGCTATGGGTGCCAAGCCAAATATAAGTTTTAAAAAAGATTTTTATTCTAGGGCAGCGCCTGTGGCTCAGTGAATGGGGCGCCAGCCCCATATACCAAGGGTGGTGAGTTCAAATCTAGCCCTCGCCAAACTGCAACAACAATAACAAAATAGCCGGGCGTTGTGGCGGGTGCCTGGAGTCCCAGCTACTCAGGAGGCTGAGGCAAGAGAATGACCTAAGCCCAAGGAATTGGAGGTTGCTGTGAGCTGTGATGCCATGGCACTCTACCAAGGGTTAATAAGTGAAAATCTGTCTCAAAAAATAAATTTTTTTTTCCTCTAGAAATATTTTTAGCTGAATCCTGTAGAATGTGCTATGTAGTGTATTTATTATTATTACTTTTGTATATTCTGTGGTTTGGATTTTGACTTCCTGTTAGACTCATGAGTTAACAGAGAGATTTTCTTTTCTGTCCCAAGCTGGTAGCTCTTTTTCTTCCCCCAAGTTTGTCATAGACTTTTAGTTTTATTGCCCTGTGATTAGTGAATTCACAGTTCTACTTTTGGAATTTACTGAAATCTTTGTGACCTAATAGATGGCCAGTTTTGTTTTTTTGGCACTTGAAGGGAACATGTTCTTTTTTCAGATCTCCTGTATGTTTATTTGCTTTTTGTTCATGTGATCTGTCATTAGCTTATAGAAATGTTGGCTTCTGCTAACGTGTTTCTGTTTCTCCCTTTATATCTTGTAGTTTTTGCTTTGTGAACGTTGATGTTATTTTTTTTTTTTTTTTTTTTGAGACAGAGTCTCACTGTGTTGCCCTTGGTAGAGTGGCGTGGTGTCACAGCTCTCCGCAACCTCAAGCTCTTAGGGGTCAGCCTCCCAAATAGCTGGGACTATAGGTGCCTGCCACAACGCCTGGCTAGAATGTTGATGTTATTTGGATCATATATTGAATTATATCTTCATTATAATATATACTCTTGATATAATTTGTCTTGTTTAATGCTTTTGTTCCAAATATATTCTTTTTTTTTTTTTTTTGGAAAAGAGTCTCACTTTATCACTCCTGGTAGGTAGAGTGCTGTGGTGTCACAGCTCATAGCAACCTCGAACTCCTGGGCTTAAGTGATT
The DNA here is from genome assembly GCA_963573935.1 of Arctocebus calabarensis. NCBI lineage: Eukaryota > Metazoa > Chordata > Mammalia > Primates > Lorisidae > Arctocebus > Arctocebus calabarensis. The sequence goes on from CAUYON010144180.1 coordinate 11,982, forward strand.
TTCTTGCCTTAGCCTGCCAAGTAGCTGGGACTAAAGGTGCTCGCCACAACACCCAGCTATTTTTTGTTATTGTTGTTGCAGTTTGGCTGAGGCCGGGTTTGAACTCGCCACTCTCAGTATATGGGGCCGGTGCTATACCCACTGAGTCACAGGCGTTGCCCCCAAATACATTCTTGTCCATTGTTATTAACATCAAAATTCCTACTTTCTTTGTGTTTTTATTGGCCCAACTTACCTTTTTCCCACAATTCTTTTTTTTTTTTTTTTTTTTTTGTGAGATAGTCTCACTGTGTTGGCCTTGGTAGAGTGCTATGGCGTCATAGCTCACAGAAACTTCAAGCTCTTGGGCTCAAAATGATTCTCTTGCCTCAGCCTCCCTGGTAGCTGGGATTATAATGCCTGGCTATTTTTGGAGATGAGGGCCTAACTCTTGCTCAGGCTGGCTTTGAACTCCTGAGCTCTGGTGATCCACTGGCCTTGGCCATTCAGAGTGTTAGGATTATATCTGTGAGCCACCACACCTGGCCTCTTTTTCCCATATTTTTATTCTCAAAGTTTCTAAATTGCTTAGATCTAAGCACAGAATTTGGTTTTGCTCTCAAATATAATCTGAAAGTCTTTTTCTTTTTTCTTTTTTTTTTAAATACATGTATTTTATTATTCTTCATTACATTATTTCCCCCCCGCACCCCCCAATGGTAAGACAGAATTTATTTACAGAAAACACTAAAGCTCCTGGTAGAGGGAGAGAATTCAAGTGGGGAGAGAGAAGCTCTCTCTGTTTCTCTCCCGGTCTTTCCTCGTCTCCTCCTTTAGGCCTTTAGTCTCAGGGTATATATAGGTGTATGGGTTCCTTGGCCAGGAAACGAATGAATACAGTCCCTTCTGCAGGGGGCAAGGTGAATGAATGTATCAATGAATGGATACAGTCCAGTCATGGAATTGAGGTCTAGGAAATTGACCTAGGCG